>JBBPOK010000277.1:0-39240 GCA_038091415.1 Leccinum variicolor
CCTGAAGAGTCGAGACCGACCGTCGGGGGGGGGGGGGTGGCATTCTGGTTTACACACTCGGCATCTCATCCCAGCACTTCTGCTGGCTGTGGTGGGCTCCGACGCAATGAAACAAACAAGGTCACATCCTTATTCATAGCAAATATGTACACATACTGTCACGACAATCGGAGGTCACAAGTCGATGCGGCTCGCGCCGATCAATGCTGCAAGCTTTTGACCATCCATTCCTTCATCCCTTGGGACCAAGTTACACGGGAAAGGAAGCGGATGCCTACAAAAACCCCATCAACAATTATCGTGGCTTCCCGGAAACCAGAACGGCGACGCACCTCACCAATCCCGTCGTCCACTTCACATTATCGGACCCCTCCGTCTTCTCGATCCTGAACATCGCCAATATAGACGCTACAGCAGACCATAGTGCGATTTCTGCAATGTTTCTGCCCGGACTGTGTACACCGTATCATAAATGCGAACGACGTGCGAACGGCCAATAACGCACCAGATCCGACGACCGAATCCAAATATCCAGGGGAGCTTGTCGTCGTTCGGCGTACCATCCTCCCGCAAAAACCGCTCCGGCATGAACACTTCAGGGTCCGGATATTTGTCTTCGTTCCGTGACATCGACCTGCACGTGTGTCCCAAAGTCATCGCACGTGTATGCTCGACGAGTCGATATGCTCACCAGATATTGGGCAGGATCATAACACCTGCGTAGGGTGATGAGCCAGGATCGCTTCAAATGTCGGCGCAGCTCACCCTGGGGGATGTGATACCCCTGATAGACGTCGTCTTCGGTGGGGGCATGTGGAATACCTAGAACAGGTCAACAGAATCCAAGTGCAGATGTGGAGGTAAGCACACCTGTAACTACCACGGGATGCCATCTCATCGTCTCGCGCAATAGAACCTCCACATATGGCAATGATGCCCGGTCGTCGAAGTCGGGCAATCGCTGCCGCCCGACGACACGGTCAATTTCGGCCTGTGCACGACGCTGAATATCTGGGTGATTCATCATGAGATAGACAAATATGACAAGCGTTGCACTCGTCTGCTCGAAAGTCAGGCCATGATCGCAATCAACGGGAAAGTAAGACAAACAGTCTCCATCGCGGCTGCGAACGTTGTTAGCCTCGA
Organism: Leccinum variicolor; assembly: GCA_038091415.1. NCBI lineage: Eukaryota > Fungi > Basidiomycota > Agaricomycetes > Boletales > Boletaceae > Leccinum > Leccinum variicolor. The sequence goes on from JBBPOK010000277.1 coordinate 1,147, forward strand.
AGAGTGAACCGAGAGCCAATCAAAGTAACAATTACCTGCATATTGTGTGCCTGCAGAGTCTTTGACGGCTTTCACGAGCTCTTGCTTATCAGGACTATCGTCCAGACCATGTTGAACGATGGCATCCGAGACCATGGATGGTAGAGCGCTACCTTCGTCCTTGAAAATATCCCCTGTTAGCCACGCACGCACGCGATCATTGATGATCTCGGGACATACGACACGTCGTTTAGCCCACTCGTACGGTCCATTCACCCCTTCAGTCACCAGACGCTGGCACTCGACGCCCACAGACTTGAACCCCATACCTGGGAACCACGAAGGTAAGGCCTTCACTGCATCATGCACATTGTCAATGAATAGAATGGGAAAAGACCGGATTGACTCACCGAATGGAAACGTGGTGCACAAGGCGGTCAGTTCGGGCGTGGCCGCCACGCCGACAAAGATTTCTGACGCTCGTTGCATCATCGCTACGAACGCTTCACCTTCCTTCAGGTCATACCCATACGTCACCTCCATGACCACGGCTCCCACGAACCTATGAACCATTCGAATGAGCACAGCCCCATCGCGAGACACATGGGGCGCAGGTATAAAAATGGTAGTGTAACATACGCACGTGGTGAAATGGTTCACATAACGCTCAGGGTCGTCCAACAAGCGCGTCAACATTTCATACGCCTTTTTCAGTTGTCTGTTGCGGTGCGCCCAAGCGGCGTTGGCGTGGAAGGACTGGTGTATCAGACGTCGGTGCAGTCTGAACGTCGGCCCGTACCGCAAGACGCTAGTCGTCGACTCCCAGCCGAACCTGTGCAAACGCGGATGAGAAGCGTCAGCCCGCAGCTCGAGAGAGAGGTCACGCAGGACAGAACATAAAGACACACAGGTCTACAGCAGAGAACACGGGGCGGTCCGAGTACTTTTCCGAGCGCTTCTCGAGCAACTCGGAGACGACTTCCTCTGAATTCAACACGATGATGTCCTGTCCTAGGACGCGCACGTGTATGATATCGCCTGTTTTTTATGGTTGTACGTCGGTGTCGTGTTTGTCGTTTGTCATGATCGGAGAGTGCACTTACCGTACGTCTTCGACCACGCCATGTAAGTGAGATGAGGTGCATCTTTGTCCAGGTCGAGCAAATTTCCAAGGAATGGGAGGGGTTTCGGGCCAGGGGGGAGCGATGGTCGCGTGGGGTGTGACTGCGATTGTCTGAACCTCCGTACACCCTCGACGACCAGCAGGACGACTACCAGTCCAAGGAGTGCTGCAATCATGATGGTTTGTGACTGAAAATGCTTGGCGCTGGAGTGGACCCTTAAATAAAATGTCGGCTAGCAGTGGAGTTTGATTGGGTCGAACTTGGGGGGAAAATGGCGTTTTGATAGAAGGCCGGAACGGGCTCGGGTGTGGATACACAGACACCGTACACGGAAGAGATTTGAAGGTCCCTGCAATGAAAACTCTGTAAGCTGAACAGTATCATTCCAACGCAAGCCTACCAGTCTGCGACTCACCGCTCAGCTTTGATTTTCATATCTAATACTTCAAATGGTGCCAAGTACCAACCAAGTACGCACAGCCGCGTCAACACCGCTTCGATCGGGATCGGCGTGGCGTGCATCACCTTGAGGGTGCGGGCAGCGGCATGGCGCGGTGGTCACTGGCCGCGTCCTTGATGATGTGACAACGGGGCGATGTAGGGAGGGCAGGCAAGTGTGGTGGACGGGGTGGGTGAGGAACACAGACTCGGACGGCCGCACGCCAATTGCTGGTTGCCATGTCGGCGCGGCGAGTAGCGTTATGTACTAAGTTGTTGCATTTTCACTTCGAAGTCTTGTAAAACCGCGACGAATTGAGGCTTGCAAGATCGGAGTCGTAGAATGAGCTACGGGTGTGTTCCCGGACCACCGAGATGCCAATGATTCTACCGCCGACTCGGACTTCAAACCAATAGTATGTAAGACTTTAGCTCCGAGTCATTTCTCGCTTTCCCTGCCACATTCGAAGGCCTCAGCGCGCTTGTTGTAAGTAGTAGGAACATGCTTACCCGTAGTACCACGGCCTTGATAAGCTTGATACGCAATGTTGTCAATAGACAAATTGGGACGGGCACTGCTTTGCTTTGCTTCTTTCCAACACATATTTTCCCGTAGCGCTTGGTTTTCGGTAGACATGTCTCTCTTCGAATGGTCCAGTGAGTTCAAAGTCCTCATTTGTGTTGCCTGTTGTCTTAAATCTTGGCTGCTTTATCCAGCCCCCGAGCGACGGAGAGTTGACGACGTTTTGCCCGTCATAGCAAACGAGATATATCTTCACATATTCGAACTCATTGCCCCATCCAATGAGTGCTTGCCACCAGAGGAGATCGAGACATTCCACCAGCTTTCTCGCGTTTGCAGGTTCTTCGCCAATGTCTGCCTTCCACGCGTATTTGAGTTGGTGGAATTTTCTGCCTCCATGATTTCCCACAAAGGTGCTCCCACATACAAGGCGTTGCTTGGATCCATGCTATGCACACAAATTGCAGAGGAGAAGCCTCTCGCGCTCACGCTTGCCCAGATAACAAGGGCGTGCCATTTCACAAACTCGCCCCCCTTACGGGCGGTTGATACTTCAACTGCAAAAAAATACGTTGCTGCAGTGACGCTCATGAAAAATGTCCGCCAGCTCCAGTTTTCGAACTGGGTTGTGGATACAGAGCATTGGAATGCTATCGCGGCACTACCATCGCTCGAGGATCTATCATTCCATTCGTGTCATATTCTGGAGATTCTCGAACCCGAGGAGAGGCCCGAGTTGACAGTATCCCGACTCAGTGTGGTTGACTGTTACAATTATCTTGAGCCCCTTGGTGCTGCTGATATGGAGTGCTTGCGTGCACTTACGATGGATTTTCGGTGTTTCGATAGTGCCTGGCTTTCCAAAGGGAGGGATTGGCTGTCCCAATCTGCCATCACGGAGCTGCACTTTCGTATTAGCCAACAAGATGACCTGATGGGCTTGGAAGGGCCGAGTTATTTCCTCGCACAAATGCCGCAGGCTCTCGAGGTGGTGTGTTTCTCGGTTGACAGCGTGCCATCGATTCATTGCAATGCTACTGCCCTTATCTGGGCATGCATCGTGCATCATCCCGCTTGGGTGAATGTTCCCTCGCTCTGCTCATTCACGGTGCGAATAGCAGATGATGCACTGACTCAGGAGGATAAGGACGTAAGTTGATTTGTGCTCCTTGTACGATATCCTGCATGTTCACTGGATCGCTTACCGTTGTCTCCCTTCCTCTAGGAGTTCTCCCTATCCGTAATTGGTATGAATCTCCATTTGCACAAGATCTGTGATAATGACCAGTTACGTTGGTCGCACTAGATCAATTGCCCACAGTTCGACGTATCCTCCATGAAAAACTCGCTCCTGGGCCTGGTCACGCTGCTAACCTCAGGTATGTAGATTTTTTTGGAAAGGTTTTCCGTTTGGTGGGCGGAGAGTGGTTGGAAGGCGCGTTGTAGTACAGTACACTATATGCAACTTTGTCATTCACCATCTTCTTCCACGCCCTTCTCAGGGCTCGTTTCGCAAGTATATGCCGCCTGCAATCGCCCAAGGCACACGAGGATCACCTGACAATCATTTCGCTCACGCCGTGTCCTGTGCGGTTGCTTGTCATAACTACATCCCGCCTTTAGCAAATTAGCATAACAGCCGTTCAAGTTGATGTCAAAAATGTATCCCTTGACTTGTATGAGCTCGTTGGCGTGACCGACTAGTTTCTCGCTAAATCGGTCTGCATTCCCGTCCGACGGTGAATCACGTAAACGCACCGGTTCGACACGGCCACAGTTGTGCCATCATGTTGCAGCGGGTTGGAGCCCCTGCACTACCTCGATGGCCTTCTTGTGCACAGACTTCCGCCTCTCTGTTGCTCAGCGCTCAATGTTGTGCCTAGCTGTCACACATGATGACGACAATGACTTCGATTCCAACATGCCGACACAGTTTATAACCAGATCATACCCTGGTGGGTGAGATCGATGACTGTGCGTCAAAGCAGGGCTGGTAGAAAGCTATCACGCGGTGTACTAGTCTTCGGTAATCACATATACATACGAAGCGACCCCTTGAGAAGGAAAAAAAAACGAATTTCACACCTTCGTGTATGCACCTTCCGACCACTCCCCGTCCACCAAACGGAAAACCCTCCCAAAAAAATCAACATGCCTGAGATTAGTACTGATACCAGACCCAGGCCCGAAGTATTCACGTAGGATATGTCGAACGTCGCGCGATTGATCTGGTTGTGCCATCCAATGCGGTAAACACAACCGGTCTTTCACCCCAGAGCATATGCATGTGGAAATTCGTACCTTTTATGAATCGAGAAAACTCCTAACGGAAACGAGAAGTCATTCGGTGAGAGACGCTAAATGAGGAACACAAATTGACCTACGTCCTCGACCGGCGTACCATCTATCACTCGCACCGCGAGTGAGTGAAGCAAAGAAAGGTCGTCCCAAGCATTATCGCTCAACATGCTTCTCAAGATAAACGGAACCATTTCGCGAGCTGCTGCCAATCCATCGACCGAGAAACACAGCACCTCGAGAGACTGCGGCATCTGCTTGAGGATGGAATGTGTGTAGCCCGGGTCTTGAAATATATGTGCGTCAACCTCGAAAGTATGAAGGTGCAGCTCCGTGACGGTAGACCAGTGAAGCCAATCCGCCTCTTGCTGAAACCAGACGGTATCGTCAAAAGACATGAGATCCATCGTAAGCATGCGCAAGCAATCCATGTCGGTGGCTGACAGGAGCTCCTGATGCAAGACACACTTGACCACGCTAAGTCGAGGCACTTTCACCTTGATCCATTTCTTCCGGTCGAGGCCCACAATGAAACGGTTCATAATGTAGCACTGATGGAAGGACAGATCTTCGACAGACGGTAGCGCAGCGATCGCACGCCAATGATCCACATCCACAGCAAGGTTCGAGAGCTGGAGTTCGCGGATGTTCCTCATGAGCGTCATTGCAGCAATGGACTTCTTCAGAGTGAGGGAATCGGCCGCCCACTGCGAAGCCCCGTCGCGGGGCTGCAAGTTCGTGAAATGACACGTCTTTACTGTCTGGGTATCCAAGTGACGCCTTGTATGTGGGAGCACCATCGGGGGAGATAGAGCCAGGAAAATCCACGGCCTCGAATACGCGTGGAAGGCAGACGTTGGCAAAGAACTTGCAGACACGAGAAAGCGTGTGGAATGTCTTGAGTTATTCTGGTGGTAGACGCTCATCGGACGGAGCGATGAATTGAAAGACGTGAAGGTAAATCTCGTTCGGTATGACAGGTAAGACTTTGTCGTCTCTCCGTCGCTCGGGGGCTGAAGAGAATCGGTGAGAGGCAAATAAAAAGGTACATTCAACTTACTGGTCCACTTGAGGAGGGACATGGTTGTGGAGGTGATGTGACAAGACGCGTCGATCATTGATAAATATATGCTAGCGTGTTTTTCCCACAATCATGCGCATAGACGATCCTGAGATCTGAGAGGCGGCAAAATGGCTTGTAGATTCAGATGAATCGGTGATCGATGACATGGCATACATATTACTTATCGCGTCCGCATGTCCTATAGTATAATGCGCCTTCCGACCACACCCCATCCACCAAACGGATCACCGTCCCGAAAAAATCTACATGTTTGATATTAGTATCACGACCAGACGCAGGTCCGAACTGATCATGAAGGATATATCGAATGTCAGGCAAACTATGGGTATCTAATGCACCATAAAGTGAGGCAAAGAAAAAAGACGATCAGCCTTTCAGGACAGATCTCACACATGCGGAAATTCATACCTTTTATACATTGGGAAAGCTCCTACAGGCAGGGGAAACGATGAGTGATTCAGTGACCATGCGAGACACCAAAGAAGGGATGCGCGTCGACTTAGTATCATGACCGGACGCAGGTCCGAAGTGATCATGAACATGCAGTGCGCCAAAGAAAAAAAACGATCAGCCTTTCAGCACAAATCTCACACATGCGGAGAATCATACCATTTATAGATCGGGAAAGCTCCTACAGGCAATGGAAACGATGAGTGATTCAGTGACCATGCGAGACACAAAGAAGGGATGCGCGTCGACTTACGTCCGTGACCAGCATCCCATCTACCAGTCGCACCGTGAGTGAGCGCAAGGAAGAAAAGCTCTGCCATGCAGCACTCAACATGTACGCGATGACGATGACTGGTTCCGCAATTTCGCAATTGGCATCTGACAATTCAAGCAAGAAACACAGCACCTCTAGAGGCCGGGGCATTTGCTTGAGGGCGTAACACAGAGAAAGGTTCAGGTCGTGAAGTACTTCCTCGCTAACATGGAAGTGCAGTTCTGTGATGGCAGACTCGAGCAGCCGACCCTCCCTGTCATAAAACCAGATTTTTTTGAGAGTCCCGAATTCCATCGTGAGTATGCGCAAGCACTCCAGGTTAGCGGCCTCGAGAGATAGCAGATCCCAGCCTTCACGGTCAAGCACACTAAGTCGAGAAGCTTTCAGCTCGAACTCGTCCTCGGCGCCCACTGAAGGGGGCCCCCCAAGCTCGCACGAATGTAACGACAGATCCGTAAGCGACGGAAGTGCTGCGATCATACTCCAGTGCTCCGTTTCCACAACATAGTTTGAGAAGAGGAATTCGCGGATGTTCTTCATGAGTATGGTCGAAGAGATGTACTTCTTCAAAGTGAATGAATCGATCGTCAATGACTCTATGGTGCGGTCCAGCGCCGGGTTGGTGAAATGACACGCCCTCACTGTTTGAGCAAGCGCGAGCGCGAGAGGTTGTTTCTCTGAAATCTGTGTGTACAACATCGATGCAAGCAACGCCTTGTACCTGTGGGCGGTGTCTGTGCGGGAAACGAAGCTAGAGACCTCCATGGACTCGAAAACGCGTGGAAGGCAGACGTTGGCAAAGAACTTGCAGACACGAGAAAGCCTGTGGAATGTCTGGAGTTCTTCTGGTGGCAGACGTTCATCGGACCGTGGGAGCGATGAATTCAAAAAGGTGAAGGTAAATTTCGTTCGGTATGACAAGTAAGACTTTGTCGTCTCGGGGGCTGAATAAAATCGGTGAGAGGCAAGTAAAAAGGTATAGGAGGGACATGTCTACCGTGAGAATTATGACATGTTTGCTTCCTCCACTCAACTCGCGTCCAGTCATGCAGGTATACTAACAAGCGCTCAGTACCATCCCCGAGGTTGCACAAACTACTACGTACTAATTCTTTCAGCATCGAAGCGGTCTGCGCTCAATGCCTAAGACAGCTACAGAATCCGAAAGTTCAAAGCGTCCGTCATTTTTTATCATCGGACCAAGCAGGGCATCCCATCAATCGAGCACTGACTCGGATATATCGGACGAGGGGGAGCGTGAATCTCATTGGAAGGGGTGAAAGTAAGGTGGCAGATGGTGCGTTTCGAGTTGCTCGATCTGTCGTCGTTTGTCTTTCTTCCTATTTGACATGGGATGCTTTTCTCAGGATACGTATGCACAAGGAACCGGGTGTTCGTTGTCGCAAGTGGTCGAACGAGGCAATGCAGATCGGGGAGTCTGGAGTGCACTCGGGCTGCTAGCGATGTGGACGGGGCATGAACATGCTGATCTACTAGCTAGGCGCCTTTCGTCTGAACGTGATCACATTCTAGAAGTACACTACGAATCTCAACGTCTCAAGATTGATCCAGAGTTTCAGCTGACAGGCTATCGATGAACACGATTGAACATCTGAGCCCACAACTGTCTTAGATTGACGTGACCGGGGATTTTGTCGTTGAACCCTGGCTCTTATCTACTGAGTTTGTCATTTCGATGAAATCCATCTGGTAGGTGTTTTAGATGTAAATTCGATGCAGTTATGCTTTCTCGCGAGTCGGAAGGCTAATGGACTGCCCCAGATTCTTTGAAGTCATCAAGGATTCAGGCCTGAATTATCAACGTCAACCACGACCTATCATGACTTCTCCCCCCAATATTACGCTCGACTGGGCGACCAACGATGACAGTCTCGAGACGCTTGTAACGCACGTCGATAAGAAAAAAGTGTTTGAGGTTTCGAGTCACTGCTCTCCCGTGGTGTGAGATCGCTCGCTGTCCATGCCCTCCTCCTGGTCCTCGCTGTGGTCCGTCTGACGTATGATATTGAAGCGCCAGTGAACGAGGCTGTCCGATACATCGAGAAACAATTCGACGGCGCTGTGAATTCAACTTGTGTTTATCGTGGAGATCCGAGTCCTGAACTCGAGGCTGCTTGGGCGAGGATTAGCATAGGCGGTGAGGTCTCCCTTTTTGTGGACGTCGTGCATTGTTTTGACCAGGCCGACAAGTCAAAGCTACTCGGTTGACCATAGCGCAGTTCTTGACGAGTGAGGGGAATGACACCACCGGGTGGATGGCTACCATCATCTTCATTGCCTGGTAGGAAAAAATAGCTTCTGATTTATGACCCTCTCTGACCTACATATATTAGGATATGTTGAGGAAGCACCTCAGACGCGACTATTACGCTCCTTCCAACTCGTCGTTCAACAGCAAGATCCGCCCTCATCTCGGTATGTATGCTTCTCTCTCTTGCACTGTGCATGCTGTATTGACGACCAATACTGCTATGTGACGTAGGTCACTGCGTCGAGATCATTCGGCAGAAGCTCATGTGCATATCGGACCTCACGATGATCACCTACGACTGGGTCCCGGTCTCAACAATCCGCAGGCGAATTTGAACGCCATCCATCAATGCGTGGACTATGAACGGATCCTCGATTGGTCGGAGAAGGACAACGCGCACGTGCTCAGTGGACATGTGGTCAAGTTCGGGGATGCGACGGAGTTACCAGCATCCATGTAATTCGTGAGAGTTTCGTTTGACTGTGTTGGTAAGTGCGGAATTGGTCTCGGTGTGAATGGAAGTTGTATTATGATCGGACGAAATTGTGGAGGCTTCGACACAGCCGAGTCTCTACGACGTCGCGCCCGAACTTATTATCGTCGTTCTATTCTTTCCTCAGCGTACATAAATGGAACTGGGACCTTATATTTACCGTGGACCAAGATCTCATCTCATTCGAACTGTGCGGACTATTTGACTGTGGAAGAGTGACCAATATATTTATTTCTTAGCCTATTTGAACAGGTAATATTCATCATGAATCGCGTATAGCTGTACTGCATCATCGTTACACGGCAAGCCTACGACATCTACATACTTAGTTCGAAAATTTTACGGAGCCGGAACGGAACGGAACGCACGCGGGTGGTGACTGCAGCGCCGGCAATCGCGATCGAAAAGGCGGCGTACATACTTGGTACAGCCCGGCGGTAATATATGTATTAGAAATAGATTCCGTAATAATTACCTAACGCGGAAAACCTCCTGAGATTTTAGCACCGTTCAATTCGTTTTGAATTCGAGCGCAACTGGTTACTGCGTGCGCCGGCAGCATTCTACATACGGTAGAAATGGTGTAAAGCTTAACTAAAGTGGTATAAAGTGGATGTAAAGTGTTAAGTGTTAAAGTGAGGTGGGGCGAAAACTGTACGGTAAAGCAATTCTCTGATAATATTAGCTGGAACGGCGGGCCCGGAATCAATTGACAGCAGTGCGCACAAGCGCACCCCCGGCCTGGGTGATACCGTACCCTTCCGTGTATGGTCACACGTGCCACGGAAGCCCACCTGAAGGTCGTGGGAATCCGGAAAAAGTGAGGCCAAGGATGTCTCGCCCCTCCCGCCCGCCTGGGCCCTGGCGACCACGCGCTCTCTCCACCGGGAATGCACGTCGCCATGCGTCGTCGCCCTCTCCCGTTTCCTCCGAAGAGGTGACGGTACTACGAGCAAGAGATAGGAGCACTAACGAGTCGTTTCTAAGTTCTAACCAGGTGAATGTCACAAATGCAAGAACACATTGCAACATCCATGCATTCATTCATACAAAGCACATCGAGACACTAGATAGGACAGCGTAAACGACAGAGAAGAGTACTGCCGTAACGCCGAAAACTGCGCAAGAAACAAACAAGAAAGAAATTGTACTGGCTACTGTCCGGGAGCGTGCAAGACAAGCACACACTCTCTACTCACGTAGGCGTGATCCTCAGGAAGATATTAATCATATCTCCTTCCTTGAATGTCAGCTGGGCTTCACAATATCTCTCTGTGACACTGACCAAATGTTGCCGCTTGCGCCACTTTCTTCATCCTCCGCCAACCCATCATCACGTTTAGAGTATCTCCTTCCTTTAATGTCAGCTGGGCTTCACAATATCTCTCTCAGTGACACTGACCAAATGTTGCCGCTTGCCCCGCTTTCTTCATCCTCCGCTAAATTGTCCCGTTTGTGCGGACCTTTCCTTAAGGTTAGCTCCTAAGGCTCCAAAGATCTATTCCAATCACACTGACCTAACTCGTAGACATCTTTACCAAGATGCTTGAATTCTTCTCGGCGAACGAGACCCACAGGAGTCGCTTGTGCCGTGCTTGCGATGAAGAGAGGCAACAGCACAGTGAGATAGGACGCGAGGGCTTTCAGATGCATGTTTTGTGTGATGCTTCGACTATGTCAACAAGAGGCCTTTATATCTTTTCACTCAGGCTCTGGTAGTCGCATTGGGTCCTCTCTTCTACATAAATCGGTTGTGCATCTGACCAGTTTGTATGATATCAGGTTCACCGTGACGTTTCACAAAATTATATTATTTTCTCCGAGATCTCAGATCGTGACCGGCGATCAAATTTGATCGAAATCTGGTTGCTCTTGCTTGCAGGGTTCCTCTGCAGATCTGGGGAGCTTTCATCCTTCCGGAGATACGCACTCAATCGCCAGTGTGGTCACGCATTCCTTTACTCGGGAAGTCGGAATTGCACGCCGATGGAGTTATACCAAATTCTCCCGAGCGTTAGTTCAGGCTTCGGGCTTGAGCGCGAGCTTGGATGGTCAACATTTCTCCACCCACATCATGACTCATCCACCCAACTTGAATATATCGTTCGAGCGGGCGACTGGCAACGACGATCTCGAAGCACTTCTAACGAACGTCGATAAGAAAGAAGAGGATCATGTATCAGGTCTTGAAGCACCCCTCTCACACGGCGTGAAATCTCTTGTTGTTCATGCCTTACTTCTGGTTGTCGCCTCCACTTTTTTCGCGTTGTGGATTACCACCACCAAAACAGCTTGTCCTGTTGATCCGCTCCTGACTTACTGTAAGCACAATCTATCAAAGGAAGTCGACCAATTGACGCATTTTATTGAAGCACCTGTGAACGAGGCTGTCAGATACGTTGACAAACGATTTGACGCCGCTGCGAATTCCACTTCCGTTTACCGTGGAGACCCGAGTCCTGAAATCGACGCTGCTTGGGTGGGGATTAGCTCAGGCGGTGAGGTTGTGTTTTCTTGAACGAAGGACGTAGTTTTGACCAGGTCAACAAGTCAAAAATACCCGATTGAACCGCGAACAATTCTTGATGAGTGGGGGGAATGATACCACCGCCGCAGTCAAATATAGACCCGAGGACGGTGGCGGGTACTTGTCTCAGGTCGATGGCTACCATCACCTTCATTGTCTAGTACGGAAAATCTCGCGTTTAATCCTGCCATGATCGTGATATTTTTAAACTCGACTAGGATATGCTGAGGAAGAACCTCAGACAGGATTATTACACTGCTGACCCGTTCTTCATAACCAGCATGCTCGACATTCATCTCGGTCCGTCCACCTCTCTCTTGCACAGTACATATTAACGCCTAATATTGCATATTCGGCTGGCAGGTCACTGCGTCGAGATCCTTCGGCAGAAGCTCATGTGCACCTCTGACCTCACGATGGTCACATACGACTGGGTTTCTGGTCTTGACGATCCGCAGCCGAACTTGAATGCTGTACATCAATGCGTGGATTTTGAACGGATCCTTGACTGGTCAGCCAAGCACGACGCGCATGTGGCCAGGGCCCATGTGGTCAGGTTCGGAGACGAGGAGGATCTAAAAGGGGAACCCATGTAACGCTGTGTTGATACTAGTCTGTTCTGTTTGTGCTATGAACTAGTTGGATTGGTCCTGGACTCCTGGTGGATGTATCATGATCGGGTGACATCATCGATCATACACGTCGAGCCGGACACTCTCATATTCTGGGTCCTCTGCTTAGTACATGGCACTTGTGATCAAAAAGCTACCGTGGAACCGAACCTCACTTGATCTGTTGGTTAATTGTGTGGCCGGCGCACGGTGACTCTCAAAGAATGATGTTTACTTCTCAAGATATAACGTACATATATGAATATTCATCAAGGTTTGTCTGACGATGATACATACATACAGTACACGTTTCGCTCAGGCTGTCGCAACGTCTTCCGTCCTCCCCGTCGCATGGTTTGAGATGCGGGGATCGTTGACCGCTTTCCCAGCAGCCCAATCAAGGATCTTGTCGAAATTCTTGCACCGATGGATAGTGTTAAAATCTGAAAAGGGGATCTCTCTACCGGGTATCCAATAATGTGCCAGCATGTTCACATCGGGATAACACATCAAGGCCTCGCGAAGTAGCTCAATGCAAGTGTCTGGTTCAAGTGACGATCAGAATATGTATTTTAGTACCACGGTGAGAGAAAGGTACTGATACGTCTCACCAAGCTGGTTCATAAGCGTTTCATCTTCGATTTGGAACGCAGGGTCAAATGATTCATAGTATTCTCGATATGTAGTTTTACGGAGCATGTCCTGTCGATAGCTCCTCAGATCCGTGCAACAGTTAGAAAATCTCTTGTACAAATGACACACCAAGCAGTGGAGGTGGTGAGTGACCTCCAACGATGCGAGGTATCCACCGCCTTCGTCTTGCGGAACTTCCGCTGTCATCGGGGTGGCCACCATGCCCATCTTGTGTAATTGAACCTCAGTCACCCTGATGGGTTTGACTGTGCGATCATGGTGTTGGCCAGGTCACCCAACGACTTTGAGTGAAATTCTGCTCACCGTCTGTGCTAATACGACTCCAAGCAGCATCGATATCGGAACTAGGATTTTCGGACTCGTTGCCTCGCCATGGAGTTGTGAACTGCAGGGCCCCTTTGTACTTGAAGTGCTCAATGTATTCGATAGCTTCGTTGGCTGGAACTACAACACCATGCGATGAGACCTTTCATGCGACACAAATAAAGGCTTTACTTACAGTATTTGGTGACATAAGTGCATTTGTGCATGTTGGCGGCAGTAATCCAGAGGATGAAGAATACTACTGAGAGGAGGAATAGAACACCGCGAATGACGCATTCCCAGCGAAAAATGGCGTTGACAACTGTCCCGTGCTTGCCTTCAAGCTGAGGAGCGAGTCGGGATAGTAGAGGCTCGTCGACGTCAGTAGGAGAATCCGAGTGGAAGTGCTCCCCTTCGTTGACATCGCATTGGCTGAGGGCAGCGTACTTCAAGTCTTTGGGAGCCATAGAAGGCGTTCGTCTCACATTCACAGCGTGAAGTCTGGAGAGAAGTCAAGTGATTGTGGATCTTGAGCGGAGATGTAGTATGAAAAGCCCGGGCCGGTGCAGAATCTTTTGCCTAAAAAATTCTGGACGTGGTTACCCTTTCACATTGTCACTTATTAGTTGCCCCGTCTGAGCGGGATCGTCTGAAGCATTTTTCATTCCTTGCCTCATACCTGTCGAACGGCATGAACCTTCTCATCGATACGGCGCTGCGCAGTTCCTTCTTTGGTTCTTGGCGTTTCAGCTGACTCCAAGGAACGCATGATACCGTATCATCCATCCTTTCTCCCTCACTTATTAGTACGAGCACATGGATGATTCGGATGCGATGAATACGATGGGGTGGGCGAAATCGAAGGTTTCCAGCCCAAGACTGACAGTGCCCAATGCCCATCGGATCTGTGACACAGGTGACTCGGAAGCGAGGATAGAGTGGGTGAGTGGGAGGACTGTAACGGGCGCGACTCGGACGGCCGCACATCGCCGAGTCGCGTTATGTGGCTCACAGGAAAGTTCGCACGGCCTCCCGCGCGTGGCAAGGCAATTTTCCGACAGAAGTAAACGCAACGACCATTGACACGGCCACAGTGCATCAATGCATCATGATGCAGTGGGTTGGAGCCCCTGCACTACCTCGATGGACTCCTGTGCGGCCTTTCGCTTCCCTCAGGCTGCTGCGAATCAATGTCGTGGCTACTCAGGCTAGCTGCCACGCACAATCACGACAACGACTTTGATTCCAATGTGCCGACTCGGACACAGCTTATAATCAGATGATTCAGATCACGCTCTGGGTGAGATCGATGACTATGCGTCGAAGCAGGGTCAGAAATTTATCACGCAATGTACTATGCAGGTCTTCAATAATCGCATACTATAACTTACATGCGAAGCGACCCTTGAGAAGGAAAAAAAAAAGGTTTTTATTTCCATGCCTTCGTGTATTGTGCTATAATTTCGACCACTCCCCGTCCACCAAACGGAAAACCCTCCCAAAAAATCAACATGCCTGAGATTAGTACTGATACCACACCCAGGCCTGAAGTATTCACGTAGGATACGTCGAACTTTGCGCGATTTACCTGGTGTGCCATCCAATGCGGTAAACACAACCGGTCTTTCACCCCAGAACATACGCATGTGGAAATTCGTACCTTTTATGAATCGCGAAAACTCCTAACGGAAACCAGAAGTAATTCGGTGAGACACGCCAAATGAGAAACACAGCTTGACCTACGTCCTCGACCGGTGTACCATCTATCACTCGCACCGTGAGTGAGTGAAGCAAAGAAAGGTCGTCCCAAGCATCATCGCTCAACATGCTTTTCAAGATAAACGGGACCATTCCGCGAGCTGCTGCCAATCCATCAACCGAGAAACACAGCACCTCGAGAGACTGCGGCATCTGCTTGAGGATAGAATCCATGTCCAGTGTGTAGTCCGGGTCTTGAAATATATGTGCGTCAACCTCGAAAGTATGAAGGTGTAGTTCCAGTGAAGCCGGTACGCCTCTTGCTGAAACCAGATGGTATTGTCGAAAGACACGAAATCCATCGTAAGCATGCGCAAGCAATCCATGTCGGTGGCTGACAGGAGCTCCTGATCCCAGTGACACTTGACCACGCTAAGTCGAGGCACTTTCACCTTGATCCATTTCTTCCGGTCGAGGTTCACAATGAGACGGTTCATAATGTAGCACTGATGGAAGGACAGATCTTCGACAGACGGTAGCGCAGCGATCGCACGCCAGTAATCCGTATCCACAGCAAGGTTCGAGAGCTGGAGTTCGTGGATGTTCCTCATGAGCGTCATTGCAGCAATCGACTTTTTCAAAGTGAGGGAATCGGCCGCCCACTGCGAAGCCCCGTCACGGGGCTGCAAGTTCGTGAAATGACACGTCTTCACTGTTCGGGTGAGCGCGAGCGCGATCGGCTGCTCCTCTGCGATCTGTGTACATAGCATATATCCAAGTGACGCCTTGTATGTGGGAGCACCATCGGGGGAAAGAGAGCCAGGAAACTCCACGGACTTGAAAACGCGTGGAAGGCAGACGTTGGCAAAGAACTTGCAGACACGAGAGAGTTTGTGGAATGTCTTGAGTTCTTCTAGTAGTAGACGTTCATTGGATGGGGTGATGGATTCAAAGACGTGGAGGTAAATCTCGTTCGGTATGACAGGTAAGACTTTGTCGTCTCTGCGTCGCTCGGGGGCTGAACACAATCGGTGAGAGGCAAAGTGAAAAGGTACATTGAACTCACTGGTCCACTTGAGGAGGGACATGGTTGTGGAGGTGATGCTGACAAGACGCGTCGATCATTCATAAATATATGCTAGCGTGTTTTTCCTACAATCATGCGCATAGACGATCCTTTGATGAATCGGTGATCGATGACATGGCATACATATTACTTATCGCGTCTGCATGACTTATACTATAATGCGCCTTCCGACCACGCCCCATCCACCAAACGGAACACCGTCCCGAAAAAATCTACATGCTTGAGATTAGTATCAAGACCGGACGCAGGTCCGAACTGATCATGAAGGATACGTCGAATGTCAGGCAGATTATCTGATGCGCCATGCAGTGCGGCAAAGAAAAAAACGATCAGCCTTTCAGGACAGATCTCACACATGCGGAGATTCGTACCATTTATAGATCGGGAAATCTCCTAGTGGCAAGGGAAACGATGAGGGATTCAGTGATCATGCGAGACACAAAGAAGGGATACGCATCGACTTACGTCCGTGACCAGCATCCCATCTACCAGTCGCACCGTGAGGGAGCGCAAGGAAGAAATCTGCCATGCAGTACTGAACATGACTGGTTTCGCAATTTCGCAATTGGCATCTGATAATTCAAGCGAGAAACACAGCACCTCGAGAGACCGGGGCATTTGCTTGAGGGCGTAACCTAGATAAGAGCCCAGGGCGTGAAGTATTTTCTCGCTAACATGGAAGTGCAGATCTGTGATGGCAGACTCGAGCAGCAGACTCTCCCTGCCATAAAACCAGATTTCTTTGATAGTCCTCAATTCCATCGTGAGTATGCGCAAGCACTCCAGGTTAGCGGCCTCGAGAGATAGCAGATCCCAGCCTTCACAGTCAAGCACACTAAGTCGAGAAACGTTCAGCTCGAACTCGTCCTTGGCGCCAACTGAAGGGGGCCCCCCAAGCTCGCACGAATGTAACGACAGATCCGTAAGCGACGGCAGTGCTGCGATCATACTCCAGTGCTCCGTTTCCACAGCATAGTTTGAGAAGAGGAGTTCGCGGATGTTCTTCATGAGTATGGTTGCAGAAATGCTCTTCTTCAAAGTGAATGAATCGATCGACCATGAGTCCACGGTCCGAGCCAGCGCCGGGTTGGTGAAATGACACGCCCTCACTGTTTGAGCAAGCGCGAGCGCGAGAGGTTGCTCCTCCGCGATCTGTGTACATAGCATATATCCAAGTGACGCCTTGTATGTGGGAACACCATCGAGGGAAACAGAGCCAGGAAACTCCACGGCCTCGAATACGTGTGGAAGGCAGACGTTGGCAAAGAACTTGCAGACTCGAGAAACCATGTGGAATGTCTTGAGTTCTTCTGGTGGTAGACGCTCATTGGACGGGGCGATGAATTGAAAGATGTGAAGGTAAATCTCGTTTGGTATGACAGGTAAGATATTGTCATCTCTGCGTCGCTCGGGGGCTGAACACAATCAGTGAGAGGCAAGTAAAAAGTTACATTAATGAACTTACTGGTCCACTTGAGGAGGGACATGTCTACTGGGGCGTGAGAATTACACGTTTGCTCTATCAGCGTTTAACTTTCAGCCGTCCAGTCGTGCAGCTATACTATCAAGCGCTCAGTACCATCCCCCAGACTACAACGTACACCAATTGTTTCAGCATTGAATCGGTCTTGTCTCAACGCCCAAGACTGGCCCATGCGGATCGTGCCAGAGATGGAATTGGGCGGGTGTCGCCGGGATTGGAGGTGAGTCGCTCGGTCTCGGTAGTATATAGTATTTTTGATTGTTTCCTTTGTCCTATATATGCGTCCCTCTTAATTCCCATTCCTCGTAGACTCATTGTAATTCTCTGTAATCTATCCAATACACGCAGTGACGCAGCGTCTGACTGCTTCTTCGATCGTCCGCGTGATCTCCCGATTTCCGTGCTGCTGGGTCGATGCCTACCCACCAAAACGTAAATCGACCAATTTACAGCGTCTGAAGCTACTAAGTAAGTATCGATAGTTTTAACTTTTGACTGGGTCAAACAAAAAAGGTGATTCGGCGCGGGAATTTCGCTTCGCAGACTCATTTCTTTAGACGACTAACTTACATGCCATCATTGATTGCATCAGTAGTAGGACTGGTTGCCATTTTCCTTCTGATCAAGGGTGCTCGCAAGCTTCAACGTCGGTCGCAGACACAAGCAAACTCCCCCAGACCCCCGCTCCCGCCTGGCCCTAAGCCACTTCCTTTCTTCGGGAACTTGCTGGGCATAAACAGAGATGCGCCCTTCCTCACTTATACGGCATGGGCAAAGAAACATGGTGCGTCTGTTTCTCTCCTCGTCACTAATACTTGAATCTGAATACGACGTTGACTCGGGATCATATCGGAGCAGGCGACATCGTCCATATGCGCGCTCTCCGCACACACATGATCTTCTTGAACTCCGAAGAAGCTGCAAACGCGTTGCTTGAAAAGCGCTCAGAAAAGTACTCTGACAGACCTGGGTCTCCCATCGCAGACCTGTAAGTTCCAATCCACCTTGCTCTTTAACATGCCGCGCCGACGAACTTGACAAAGGTTCGGCTGGGAATGGGCGACGACTAGCGCGCGCTACGGACCGAGGTTCAGGCTACACCGACGGCTCTTGCACCAATTCTTCAACACTCAGGCAGTGCTGGCTCAACGCCCAAAACAACTACAGAAGGCGTACGAGTTGGTGACATATCTCTTGGACGATCCCGCACGCTACGTAGACCATTTTAGGACGTCCGTCTCTATCCTCGTGAATTTACTGCAGTGCTCACACTCGTCGTGCTCAGGTTCTCGGCCGCCGTAGTCATGGAGGTGACATATGGATACAATGCAAAGGGAAACGAGACGTTCTTGTCGTCAATGCAACGCGCCGCGGACATCCTTCTACATGCCACCACGATGAGAGTAATCGCGGTATGCACCGTATTCCCCTTTGGTCCGTCGTTTGAATCAGATACGGTGAACATCGTCGATCGACTAGTACTGATGCGTACAACACAGTAAAGGCACTCCCAACGTGGCTTCCTGGAATGGGGTTCAAAATCCATGCAGACGAGTGTCGACGTCTCACGATCAAGGCGGTAAACGGACCATACGAGTGGGTCAAACTGCAGATCGTACGTACCCAAATTAATATTCGTGTTTGTGGGGGTTGATGGTGAATCTAAGAGAGAAGGCATAGCAGCGCCATCCATGGTTGCTGATGCGATCGCTCGACATCGCCTAGACGATGATTCCAAAGACCCGGAGTTAGTTCAAGCAATCAAGGACTCTGCTGGAACACTATACGCAGGTGAACTCTCCGCTTATCAGAAATATCATTTTCCTACAAACCAACCACTTATTCAGCTGCTGTCGAAACGGTTCGTGCGTTTCGCCTTCCCTCGACTTGACTACGGAGTCACCGTTCGACAGACGAATGCCACTCTTGTGACATTTGTCTACCTCATGATGAATCACTCAGAGGTTCAGCAGCGTGCACAAGCGGAAATCGATGATGTGGTCGGGCGTCAACGTTTGCCAAACTTTGAAGACAGAGCATCATTGCCGTACGTTGATGCCATCATGCGAGAAACGATGCGCTGGCACCCCGTGCTACCCTTCGGTGCGTTTGCTATACTCGACGCTCGGTTTTCCTGGATACGTTTGACAAGTTTCTAGGAATTCCTCACGCGACCAGCGAAGATGACATTTATCACGGGTATTATATTCCACAACGTAAGTACGTGAGCTGTAGGAGTAAGCCCCGTTCGACCGTTTCTGTGCAGGTGTGGCTATCATCCCGAATGTGTGGTAAGAATCGCGGCTATAGTTTGTGTGCATACAACGAGGGTGATGGGTCATGGCAGGGCGATGTCGCACAATGAGAAAAAGTATCCGAGCCCCGATGCGTTCATGCCAGAGAGGTTCTTGGATGAGAAAGGGAGGCTGAACGATGACAAGGTTCCTTTCGTGTTTGGGTTCGGGCGCCGAATCTGGTACGTCGACGGTGACGTTAGCTAGAATTATTTATATTGACAAAACACCTCATGCAGCCCTGGAAGACACGTCGCAGAGGCCTCCCTGTGGTCTGCGATGGTATGCATGCTGGCGTTGTTCAGGATCGAAAAGACGGAAGGATCTGACAAGGTAAAGTGGACAACGGGGTTCTCGAGGCGAGTCGTCTGGCTACTTTGACTCGGAAGGCGTTCAAGCTGACGCGGAGACTGCAGCCATCCGCTCCCTTTCCCGTGTAGAATCATCTCGAGAAACGACGGAATTGATGACAGAAAGCTGGCGGAGTTGATGGATGCGACCCGTGTTGGCCCATGATCCACTTTGTTTACAGGCTTTCAAAACTTCTTATCTCGTCGCGGGTAATGTTATGTAAGTACAAAGAAGGCGACATCACATATCATCGCGTTTCATTGGTCCCTACTACGAGACACCGAAATAATCCACATGCCTGAGACTAGCGGCAGGACCGAGTCTATCATGAAGGATACGTGGAACTTCGGGCGAGTTGGCTGATATATCCACGCAGCGGGATCCGAC
Organism: Leccinum variicolor; assembly: GCA_038091415.1. Lineage (NCBI taxonomy): Eukaryota > Fungi > Basidiomycota > Agaricomycetes > Boletales > Boletaceae > Leccinum > Leccinum variicolor. The sequence goes on from JBBPOK010000277.1 coordinate 21,477, forward strand.
ACGCTCTGTAACATATCCCGAGCCCTTCCGGGAGCATCCGGCACGGCAAGAAAAAAACATAGCACCTCGAGGGACCGTGGTGCCTTTGAGAGTACGTTATTCAGCCTCTGCATGTTGCCCTCGTCTAGGGATATGATTTCATCCGAAATATCGACATGCAGCTCGGTGACGACAGAGTGACAGAGCCAGTCCTCCTCACCGAGGGCGAGAGTCCAGTAATCAATGTGAAACGTGCGCAATTTCTCTGTACCGACACAATGGGCCACCGAGGCCTGAGGCAATTAACCACGGAAAGTTTGGAAAGTTTGAGCTTGGGATTCTTTTTCGCCTTTGCGGAAAAGTGCTGAAAAGTACAATTGTAGAATGCCCGATCCTCGAGCGATGGTAGTGCCACGACACCCATCCAGCAGCACGAAAATTGGAGCGCACGGATGTTCTTCAATTGCGAGATCACAGCAATGTACTGTCCGCTCGCCAATGAGGTCGCCTCGCAGTACCCCAGTGTGTGAACGGCACAACTTCACCGTTTGTGCGAGGGCGAGGGCGCGATCATTTCAGAGTGGAAAAAGGGCGCTTCTCAAGAGGCAAATTAAATCGTTGTCTGTGTGGTGTGTGCGTTCGTTTGCCGTCCGGTCGGGATCGAGGTTATGGCGGGTAGTCGTATCGACTATTTACGCTCCTACGGAACGAGCACCTCCGCACGCTATGCCTCGTTCATACAATCTGCTCGCGTACGACAATAACTTTGAGACCCCTGCCATCTTGCGTGCCGTCGGCTTGGTCGACACCGAGCGAAAGAGAGACATTCAATTGTGTAGCCGCCGGGCCGGGCCATTGCAGGCGTAGTTTATTGGGCCGCGAATTGGCACGACTGCGCTCGTAAACTTTTTATATTATGGCCATGATGCCTTACCGCTTGAGGTCAGCGAGGACTTCGCACTTGCGTCTCCTTTTGAGCGGATGCACTGATATCACGTTGTCGTTCGTTAGTTCGTTACGCACCACTAGTACGTCCGGAAAGGTCGACTTCCATCATTCCGACCACTAATGATGTTGATCATGATACAATCATCATTCCGAGGCTACAATATATAGTAGATTTTACAAATTCATGGTTGATATCTGACTTTGACAACATATCAAGACTTTTAGAAGCGACAGCTATCTCTGTGGCTACTAGCACTGGAGATTCAAGACCACGAGACGCTCTCGAAGTTAAATCTACAACCGAGACATCATTAGTTCACCACTTCATCAATTGTTCACTCAGACAGCTTACCCACTAGGCGCAGTTCCACATCCAGACCCACCACCAAGTACCAAGGTCGCACCATTGGTACAAATATCGTGGGCACCGCCAGACTCGAAGAAACTGATCTCACTGGGGACACCAGAATAGCTGATCGACTTCCCCGAACCACCGTTTGAGAGGTAGATACATTCTCCAGCCGTGGATCCTTGGCTGGTGCCGATGACCGAGCCAGTGCAGTCCGCACCGCCGAAGAAGGTGAGTGTGACCGCCATCGCTGGAGCGGCGGAAACAAGGAGAGCGGTGACGATGGAGGCGATGTTGAGTTGCATTATGATTGGTGGAGATGTTGGGATCGTGTAGCTTCTAAACAAGCAAAAGAAAGTGGAGTGAGTTGAAGCTTATAGGAGGATATAGAGGGCGCTTGGAGAGAAGGGCCCGGATGCTAACCTGATCAAAAGTAGAAGACTCTGGAGCTGAGTGAAGCGGGAGAACTGTGGTGAAAAATTGCACTCTGCAACGCGCACTTTTATCGCAGGCTGGAGATTCTCGTCCGATTCATATGTGGTATGGGGTTAATACGTCGCAGCTTACAATAGTGGACTGCATTCGAACAGACCTCGCAACAATGTAGGCGGCGATTTTTGTAGACAACGTAACACGTTGCATCGAGCTGTACCCTTCTCCATCTCCAAAGGACATATTGCAGTTACCGCCTGACAACTAGTTCCCGAAGCCATGCGAGAACTGCGGTCAAGGGTCGTTCCTGTGCGATGCCTTTGGAAACCAGAAAATTCTGATCCTCGTTGTGGGGTTTGGTCACTGATCGAATATTATTATTAGACGGAATAGAACTGGACACCGATAGTAGTTGTTCACGAGGGTGACTTTGACACATACTAAAGAAACCGCTTTGTTGCAACGCATGAGTAATGCTCCGTGAATTTCGATCGCTGCGAGGCTATGTAAGTGGACGAACTTGAAAAGAGCTCGAGGCTTTACGGTCCACTGTGGTTCTGGGTCCGTCGAGCGGGCTGCCACGAGGGCTGGGTGGGTACCGAGCAGGTCAGCGAGCGAGAGGGCCAAGCAAGTACAACGGACGATGAGAAAATTGGACGTGGGCCACTGCGGGAGCGAAAAACGAAAGTGGCCTTTCAAAAGCCGCAAGTGTACTGGCTGCGACTCGCCGAGCGAGCGAGCGGCTCCCTACCTAATGAAACTGATAATATGTAAAGACTAATTTACTTAGGGATCAAGAAGAGAACCAAATTAAGATGGGCCGCCAACAAAATGATATGTATCATGTGCACTGCCGCGCAGACTCCGCGTATGTAGTGCGGGAAACCATGTACATACCGGTTTGAACGCTGTGGTACATTTGCATCATTGAAATTCGCCGGAGGCTATTATATCCTTCTTTCTAGAACCCTCGTTGGCATGCGGCCACACATCACTGTTTGCTTCAGCAAAAATTCCGGAATTTGAAAAGCTTACTAGCTGTGACCAGGCTGCACTGGCGTGTGATTAAAAGTCTCCTAGGTACTGTTCTTTTGCGCTGCGGTTGGGGTAGTGGAAACTGAAATAAAGGTTCTCCTTCCAAGGCTGGAACGTCAAACTCTGCGACCCGTCAGAATGTAGCAATTAAAATAGAACAAGAATGGAAATACCTTTCTTGTCACGGTATTGTCTCGGAAACACCTATTAGTATGCAGTTATTGCCCATTCGCATCTCGCTTCTCAAGGTAAGCCATCATCCATTAAGCCATCTCACCTGTGACCAAACCCGCCGACACCGACAGTGTCGTCTTCGCCACATAAACAGCTGGTCCCTGCAACCAATGCACACGTGATATTCCCATCACGAGCAACGTCACTCCACCCAGGACGAGAGATGAGTAGTTCTGAGTCATGTCCGGTGCTTGCGGACTGGGTTGGTCGGGAAATACAGGACCGTCATGGCCGAAATCGGGCTACCACGGGGAATGCACTGATCAGCGTCTCCGTCCCGGACACAGCCATGAAACGCAACTCACCAACGCTCCCACCGAGAACTGACCTGACTTCAAATCGTTCTCACACACGAACCTTGGTACTACAGTTGGAACAATGTATGCCACGTACAACGCCGTCACTGCGATCATAAACATAGTGTGTATCGCCGCCGAACCCATTAAAGTAAGCAGACAAACGAGGACTCAGGAAGGCGAAGAGACAATCGAACAAGACCGCATTAATGGGTGAACCCGCGCGTCTATTCTGTAGAGATGGGGAGCGCACCAACTTGGTCAATCCAAATGACTGCCGGCGGGGTGCAGCCGCTGCCAAGGACATCCAAGAAGCCCACTATGAATCTAAATGATACATCATTCTCTTCGCGCTCGAAGATCAAAGCGACGATCTAAAAAGGCGTTAGTCACAGAGTTCAGCATTCATGAACCGAAACTGCCGCATGCTGCGGCGATAGGGATTAAGTATTAGGAAGGATGCAATTCGACCTTCATGCCGCCCTCACCTTCTAGACATGCATTTCCCGATAGTGTAGGATACACTGGTGCGCCCTCGTCCCCGTCATCGCCCTGCCAATGTGCACGCACGTCGCACCGTGCACACTGCCTGCCCACCCTCGGCCTTCTCCAAACGCTCTGAGCCCACGGTCTTCTACTGTCTTGCGTTTCTCTTCGGGGAGGGTGACCAGCTTGTCTTTGCGTGCGGTAAGCTGCGTGATAGCCTGCGTAGGGTTGGATGAGGTCTTGAATTGGGCTGTTCTGTTGCCCGTCGAACCAGCGAGAGCAGAGAACGCGACGTTCGTGGGCGGACCGTCGAGGTGGCTAGAGGGAACCAGGGTAGACACTCCAGTTGCGTCCGTCACGAGTAGTTGACTCTCAGAAGAAGTCAGTTAGGTACGTGTGTCGCTCGGCATGACCAGAGGCAGAGGACACACATCTTGGTGCTTGCAGATCCACTCTTCGACGTCATCTCTTTTTCTTCAATCGCCTTCCCCCTTTGCCATTTTCCCCTCGGCCTCAGCCCTCTTCCGCTCCTTTGTCTCCTTCCTGTGCTTCCCCTCAACGCCGCACATGTCTCGATCAGCTCGTCCCTATAACCTGCTTCGTCGTTCTGTACCCCTGGAAGACGAAATACAGCGATGCGCGCGTGTAGTTTCTCTCGTAACATCGTTATACATTCCGGTCGGGCCATCGGGACCATCTCGTCGCTGCCGGATTTTCGGTTGTCGTCGTCTTCGAGGGCTGTGGGACCGTTGATGTCCATCGCTTCCTCGTCATCATTTGCCGAATTCGAGTTTGAATTTGGGCCCGAGTCCGGAGCCTCTGGCGGCGCCTTCCGCTTCCTTTTGCGATTCCCGTTCGACTCAAGAACTCTCTGTTTCTGATCTATTTGAATGTCAATGATCGGTTTCTTATTGGCAGGATCGAGCTAAGAAAGTGGGGGCAGGGTGGTCAACACACAAAGCAGGAAAGATGAAGACGAGACAGCGTCTGGCATTCTTAGATGCTCTTTCAGTGTTCACCGCTTGTTTGGGCTCTTCTTTGTTCTTGTTGTGTTATTAGGTAAGCGGTGAATCACAAAAAGCCCCTCATCAAGCAATGCATTCCCGTCCAACATGTCCGCCTCGCACAATTTTGACGCCACTAGAGTGAAGGAGGCCATCGAGGAGGACTCGGATTTACCAAATGATCCTACTGATACAAATGCTTGGAGCTCTTTGCAATTGTGCTGCCTCCTCAACGAGATCGTTGCAGGATCATACGGTCTCTTGGACATAAAATACACCAGTATCATAAACGCAAAAGAGCTGCTAAAAACCTGTCCGTATTTACGAAAAACCCTCGTTGCAGCATGGAACAACCAAAATTACAACGAGGTTCTGGACACCCGTGCGTACTGCCTCTTTTGAATTTATGACCTTTCCAGAGGAGCGAAGCTCATAATCCGCTAAATAGAAATCCTTCGCGCTGAACACCGTGTCTCTTCTGCTTCACTGGGTGGGTTCCGAACGGTACAGGTCTCGTATTCTGCTCACCACTTCTCTCCTGTAGCCATCAATGTTCTCTCGCCAGAGGTCAAAGAAAAGCTATTGGCTGCGATGTCGCAACCCTATCAAGGTGTTGCCGCCGACGCTTTGTACGAATACCTCGAACATAACGATCGCTACTTTGATGACCGGAAGCAAGGATACTATGCGAAATTTTGTTCCGTCGTGCAGAGTTCAGGGACGGGAAAGACCCGTACCGTCTTGGAGGTCCTCTGTCTTTCCATTCATTCTTTGGTTAAGTGCTCACGTTGCATAGCTTGGTAGAAAGGGGGTCTTGTTGTTGTACATCAACCTTCGACCCCGCGCGGACCAATCTGGATTTCCCGATCGTGACGAGATACCCGCGAACATCCTGACTGGAGATTGTATCTCGGGGACAGATTATCATGTCCAATGCTGTGCTCTCTTTGCTGCGATTTTCAAGCTCGTTCGGGACGACCTCTCTGACCGGCTGAAAATTCATGACACCGCAGCGGTCGAGAGTTGGAACAATGACATGTGCAAGTTGCACTCACCATACCGTGCTGAGTTTTTCAAACGATTGGGGAGGGAATACAACCAAGTGGGTTTCGAAAATCCCTACCCTTGATCCGTGATTTGATGTACATAATTGGCAGATCAAGAATGAGATGCCAGTTGCAGACACCTCTATCTCCGAGGTTTATGTTATCAACATTGCTGAGGCGAAAGTATTAGACCACTATATCAATATGAATGAAATGTTCAAGTTAGCATTTCGCGGCGCCACGGTCAATGAGCCCCAGCTGGTCATTGCATTAGATGAGGCCCATCCACTCCATGAGCCAAAACAATATAGCCCTGCGACAATACTTTGTCAGGTCATCAATTCGTATTCTGGCAAGAAGTACCCTAGAGCTGCAGTTTGGACGCTTTTCGTGTCGACGTCATCAAAAGTCGCCGATTTTGCATCCCCACAAACAATGTGTACGTCCTTTCCACTTTTCTTTTTCCATCTTGCTAAGAAATCAATTAGTCAACTCTGCTAGAGTATTCCCTCCATTTTGCGAGACGGCGTGGGATCAGTATGCTCCGCGACCCAGTGATGTTTCACCTGGCGAGGTTGCAAAAGCAGAGCATATCATACGATATGGTCGCCCTCTGTGAGCTCCTACGTAGTACTTCCCACATTATTTGAATGTGGATTGCTAACTTGCCAACCAATAGTTGGATGTCTCTAAAGGAAGAACACAATCTGGGATGTGTTTTTGCACTCGCGGTAGAAAAGCTAGCCGCAACGACAGCTTACCAGACATCGGATCCCAACCAAACACTTGCGGTACTCAGTCAACGGTTTTGCCTTGACCTTTGCTTTGGTCACCGGGATGCCAATCAGTTCATCGAAACTTCTGTTGCAAGCCACCTCCGCGTGTGCATCACAACGACCGAGGATTGCATCTGGAGCTACACCACCTACCCATCCGAACCCTTCTTGTCATGCGCTGCAGCGCATTTGCTACACCAAGACATTCGCTCGCTGCCACAAACATTGCATACATTGACATACGACCTCAACAATGGAATGATCGAGACTGGGAAACCTGGCGAGCTAGTCAGTCGGTTACTCTGGCTGATCGCCAAAGATCTGTTTGTAATTCACCAGAAGGGTTCCCGGGACCCTTTCCATCGATCTGTCGATGACTTCAATACGGAGTTGTATCACTGCAGCATGATCCCTGTGGTCGAGTTTTTCGAATTTGTCTTTGGCGAGGATTTCTGGTCGCGTCGCGCGGGCCCCGAGGCCAAGCAGGCATTCAAGGACGCCTACGTTAATTTTTCGCATTGGATCTCCATGGAATCCGACATCCGACAAGCCGATACTAAGAACCCGCAGAAACAATTGAGGCAAGTTATTTGCTTTCGCGACTCTCATTGATGCTGATGCTCTTATGCAGCCTGAACCAATGGACGATGCGACACTGGCACCGAACATGTGCCGTCCAGTGTTGCCACAATCAGCCCGGTATCGACAAAGTTATCCCTATTTTTTTCAAGTCAGACAAACCCGGAGAAAGTGGTGACCACTGCATGTCCCAAGTCCTGATATCTGATCAGGCTGGCGCCTTCAAGCACTCTGATGCAATGAACAAGATGTTTAGGACCGATCCGACGATCGGCGGCCCAGATCAAGATTGCTCGAAACCTTACATTGCGATCATAGCCGACCTCGGCCTCCATGAACCTTCGCTGGAAGTGACCTTCCCTAAGTGGACTTCTACGTTAAGACCGGACGATGGGCCGTGTCTTTGCATTTGGGCTTGCGCGCTCGACGCGAAGACATATCGGTTCTTGGAAAACCTCCCCGAGGTGCTGAAACCACTGCAGGACTTGGTTCGACAGGAGATGGCCGAGCCGGAGCGACTATTTGTGGAGTACTCGCGAGACAAAATGAAATACGGCAACTCTGCTGAAGCAAGATACATGGAATGGGAAAAAGGTAGCTGCTCCCCTCCGATACATTTGAATCCGTGCTAAGCCTCATCCCACCCAAGTACTACCCGACAAAGAAATTGATGCCGACACCGCGGTGCGTTCGCGCCGCAATGCCATTACTTAAATAATGTATTTCGCGAAACCGACTCGACTTATTGCGTGTATTTAGGGACCAAGCGAATACAGCAAGAATAAAGAGGCGCCGCAACCAGCAGTGAAAGAGGCGTCCAAGAAGGCCAGAGGCGACAAGGTAATGCTGTTTCGTTTCTATCTTTCCTACTTGTTTTTTGACGCCCCTTCTCCCCTACTTTCTTAGCTCGATCCTGACAATCAGGAAATGATCATGGAGAATCAAAACGAAGCGGCGCGGCTCGAACGGAGACAGAGCACTCTCGAGTCGAACAGGGACAGCACAAGGAAGCGGAAAGCAGAGGGCACGGATTCGAACTTGGAAAACGATGACGAGAAAGCGATGGTTGTCGACGGTCCTGAAGAAGTTTAGACAGTTGTGGGCTCAGATGTTCAATCACGCTCATTGATAGCCTGTCAGCTGAAACTCTGGATCAATCGTGAGGCGCTGAGATCAGTAGTGTACTTCTAAAATGCGATCATGTTCAGACGAGAAACGCCTAGCCTCCCATCTATTTCAAACTCTTGATCCCAACCCTATGGATAGAGATGTAGATTTCAACTGCCAACTTGAGCTCAGATCGCGTTCCAGGTCCTCTCGTACTAAATATACAAACGTAACTAGGACACCCACATTAGCGGGTCGCCCGCTTGCACGCGCTCGTCGACACCGGGTGAAGTAACCACGGGCGCTCTGGGCTGAAATCGGCACCCCTTCTCCAAGTTTGCCAGGCTGGCAGCGTCCAAGTTCCGGGCGCCAGATCATTGAATTACAACGGTTTCCCCAGTGCAGATGATTAATGCAGCAGACCAAGTACTAAGGTTTAGGGTAAATTTCACTTCAAGTTTCTAGTGTAAAGGTACACGGGCCCAAGCCCTCGTCTTCAAGAACGGGAACGAGACCATGTTTCTGTAGTGCCTCGATCCGTCAGAACTGGTGCTCATCGACGCTCCGCTGCGGCAATTTGGACCGTGGTCCACGAGACGACTTTGACCTTGCGTCGGGAAACAGTGGGGAGGGCTCATAAAGCACTTTGTCCGATTAAGGTTGTACTCGTTGGAGTCCCGGAGTCGTTTGACATGTAGCAGGGTGAAAACTCCCGGGCAAAACCGCATGTTTATAGAGTTTGCTACTACTAGTGTGGCGTGCGTTGGAGGAAGAAAAGTCTTGCAGTGACGTGAGAGTTTGAACCGAGAAATTCTCTTACTGTTTGGATTCAGAGTCATTGATTGACCCACTGAGGAGAGCACATTGTTGAAGAATAAAAGGAAAAACAATTGTGTTCTTCCTGTACTGTGAAAGTGCTAAAAGCGCGGAGAGTAAAAACGTGATCTTGTCTCTAACAACGTGCGACGATGGGCAGAAACAGTACGTCCCGATCTCCTTCATCTACCCACATTAGCATCTTCATATCCGTTCAGAATCTCATAAATCCACCATCCCACACAAACCCAGTGCGTATTCTTGAAAGTGCCACTAGGAACCGTATCCTGATGCCCACCCAGAGCTAAAGAAGGATCCAGGCGTCCCAAAACTCCCCGATCTCAAAGTTCGAAATGCAGAGAAACAGAAAGCACGGTCGGCAAGTAAAATACACCTTTTGTTGGGTTGTCTCTGATGCCACACCCTGTCTCTTTTAGCCACCTGCACGCACGGATCCGGATGCGACCATGGCATCAGAACCCACCCTCTCCTCCCTCGCAATGCTAGCATTCGCCGTCGACCAATCTCAATCCTCCGGCTCGTCTCTAGACGCTCCATCTCCCGCCCAGAAAACCACGGAGCAGGTGCGCCGACACTACGTCCGCGCGCTACACAAGGTCATCGACGAAAGCGATATCATCATCCTCGTTCTCGACGCGCGAGATCCAGAAGGGTGTAGAAGTCGACTCGTCGAAGAGGAGGTCCGGAGGCGGGAGAGCGAGGGGAAGAAGCTCGTGTTCGTCCTCAACAAAATAGGTGTGCGCGCTCACGTTTTCGTTTTCGTTTTCGTCTCTCACCGATTTCCTTTCAGATCTCGTTCCGAGGGAGAATGCACAGAAATGGTTACAGTATCTTCGACATTACACTCCAGCACTTCCGTTCCGTTCGGCGCCGTCCAATCAGCGATCGAACTTGTCGAGCGCGACGGCTCCAGCGCTCCTTAGGCTCTTGAAGGCTTACAAGCCGAGCGCGGCTCACAGCGTGACGGTCGGCGTGGTTGGGTTTCCTAACGTGGGTAAGAGCAGTCTGATCAACTCTCTCAAACGATCCAAGGTATGTTACTCCGCTTGTTGTCTGACCGTTTATACTTCTAACGCGTCTTCAGGTGTGCGCAGTGGCAGCGCGACCTGGACATACCAAGGATCTACAAACGGTCCAACTCGAGCGCGGTATCAAGATAATCGACTCGCCGGGCGTCGTATTCGACGAAGACGAGGACGACCCTGCGATCAGTCAACGTCAAAAGGGTAGCATACTGCTCCGTAACGTGGTCAAGGTCGAGGACATTGAAGATCCGATAGCCGTTGGTGAGTCGGTTCTGTCTAGTCCGTCTATTTGGCCGACCAATCACTTCACGTTCCCTTTCCAGTCGAAGAAATCCTATTGCGAACCGACCACGATACGATACAAAAGATATATGGGCTCCCAAAGTTCTCGAACACGATCGAGTTTCTGACCATGTCAGCGTTAAGCAGCGGTAAACTTCTCAAGGTCGCATTTCTCCCGGCTTTGAGATGCGTGATGTTGACGTGCAGCATTTCTCATTTACAGGGCGGCACCCCGGACATCCTATCGGCCGCACGACAAGTGCTCACGGACTGGAACCACCAAAAGATCCCTTACTTTTCGATCCCGCCCGCGATCCATCCTTCGATGATACCCTCTACGATTCCGAACAGCACATCTACGACCGGTATCGCCCCCGTCGTGGCACCCGGCGCCGAGACGGTCGGGCAGGCGCAGATCTTGACAGAGTTCGCCAAGCCGTTCGAGCTCGCGGGCTTGTTCGGCGCTGCGGACGCGGGCGCTTTCGACGGGAATATGGCAGCGGAGGGGGAGGGGGCAGAGGACGCGCCGATGGCGGACGCCACGTCGGAGGGTCAGGAGGCAGAAGCGGAGATGGTAACGGATGAGATGCCGGTACGGATACCGGTTAAACGGTCGCGCTCACCCGGACTCAGTTCCGTAGACGGGAGGCAGCGTCTGGCTAGTATGACCGGTGAGTCGTCAGACCCGGCGTTCACACGGACTCCGAAGAGGTTCCGGAGGGCCAAGGACTTTTCGGCCTACGAGGCAGCGGCTGCGGAGAGCCATCATCATCACCCGCTGCGGCGGCGGGCGCTGAAAAAGGACGCGAAGCGGGCGAGGCGGGCAGCGACGAGGATGTTGAGGCGGTCGCAGAATAGTATGGAGGTGGAGGTGGAGGTGGAGGTGGATGGATTGCAGAATACGTTTATGGCGGGGATCGAGCGTTAGAGTTGGAACTTCGGCGGGCCGACGTTTACTATATTGTTCCGCCTGGTGCACGAAGTAAGGAATCGATACTGTTATTAACATATGTACACGCTGAATATTCATCGTGGGTTCGCGATATATGTGCGCGGCAGAGATACTAAGTAGTAACACAGACACACCACCAGGGAAGCGCGAGCAAAACGCCGCATCTTCCCAAGCGAGTTTCTCATCCACCTCCGAGTCATCCCCGCCCACTTTTCCCACTATGCGATCTGCGCATCGTCGCTCCAAGCATCGCGCGCATGCCATGTACACTCAGGTGGTTGTCGTCACCGTCGCCTTTCCCGCCGGTCGCGTTGGCATGCGTTGATGACGACTCCACGATGAACGCCTGCTTGCGCGATTCGGGTCCAACAGTTGCTGTGTTGAGTACTTTGACGAAGCCTCTGTAATGAGTATTTCGATCGTTATCAGCATCGTTGTGATCATGATCGAGTCACGTGGGATGGGAAGGTGAATGAGGATCAACGGAACATCATCGAGGTAAGACGACCTCTGCTCACCTCTGCGTCGCGTCTACATAGTTCTCTCTGTCGAACCTGCTCTCCGTCTTGACCGAAATGCCGGCGCGGGAGACGGTGATGCCCTTGTTTTTGAGTCTGTCGAGGAGGAAGAATGGGGGAGACGGGGGACGACAAGAGAAAAAGACAGTCCAGGCATGTGCACATGCGCGGGTGGAAGTGGGAAGACGCGTCCACAACACAACAGAACCTGAGCCAAGGTGGCATAAGGAAGAAAAAAACTGGAGACTTACGAGGCTTTCGTAGATTGGACGTGCGTAGAGATGGATCTGGCGGCGTAGATTACACCGAGGATGATGCCAACAAAGACGATCGTGGTCTACAGTGGTGTTGTCCAATTGATATCGGCTCGATGTACGAGGTCAAAAGAACGTACCATGACGAGCGAAAAGACGTCAATCCTTATCATTAATTGATGGCATTACGAACTTTTAGGTTATCACAAGGGAATCTGAGACATACCACGAAGCCATGATAAGGGAAGAATCCAAAGGTAGTCAGTGTGGTTGTTGTTAGTGGCGTTCGGTCGGTAGTGCCAGTGAGGGAAAAGAAAGCAAGAGCCGCATCGATTGTCGTAATATTTGTTACTTGAGCACAGCCACGAAACCCACCATAAGGGTTAGGGTTAACAATGATGTCAAGTACTGCCTTTTACAACCGCTTCTCCCCCCGTGCCCGCTGAACTGCGGCGAGGACCTGTGCGTGCACGTCCTGCCCCGCAGCGATGATACCGTAGTTTCCCCCCAACGTCCTCCCAAGCCCAAAATCGAGAGGTTCGCCTCGTGAATCCGTGATGACACCGCCCGATTCCTGAACGAGCAGAGTCCCGGAGGCGTGGTCCTGGTATACGCGACGTCTGTCAATACACGACTGCGGAAATACGAAAACGCGGCTCACCCAGATCTTCTTCTGGTATCCGGTGCCAGTGGGCATCCGGAGATAAACACCGCCGTCGCCTCTGATTAGGCAGCCGTACTGGGTTGACTGTTCAATAGCTGAGACAATCTATCGTTGAACGCGAGGTCCGCGTGTCCCGACTCCACCGATTCCAAAAGGTCGAGCTCCCCAGGTGCAACAGGAGGGATCGTCAACAACGCAGCGTGATCACCCGAAAGTGTCGTCTACGTGTCTACGTGAGACGTCGTAGGGAAGCTCAACGTCAGCTGACTCGCCTGTTCGGCGCCCTGACCTTTGACAGCGACGAAGACACAGCCCCTGGGATCATCCGGCTCGACAGCGTTCACCGGCAAATTCGGGCAGCCGAGGACACCAAGGACGACCTCGCCATCGACGATCAACGCTAGACACACTGCATACTGTCCGCCGCGCAAGAACCCCTTTGTGCCATCGATGGGATCGAGGGTCCACCGGCCTGAGAGCGTTGACACGTCAAACAATACGCGAATGCAGTGACAGACGACGCACGTCCGACGCGACCTCCTTGATCGTTTACATGGTCAATCGCATCCAAGATTTGCTCAGACGTCCGTGCCTGGCCGGGACCAAGCCCCCACTCCGCGGACTCGCTTGCTGCTAGACCGGCCGTGAGTGCTTCGTTGGCGAGCCCAACGATGCGGTTCCGGAGCTCGTCGGCGGGAAAGGTGCGGCCAAGGATGGTGATGACGACGGCTTGGGCAGAGTAGTCGCCAACTCGATGGACGTCAGATGTGACTCATAAGATTGACGGGCAGTGCCAGCCTGCTCACCTGTCACGGGTGACTAGCTTGTCTCCCTTCGTGAGCGTCTCGTTCTTGACGAGCTTGTTGAATATGGTGGAGGTCAGTGCGACTTGTTTCTCTCTTGCGTATGGCAAGGACATGGTACTGAAGAGTCGTGAGCGTAGGAGGTTTTTGTGTGGGTCGAAACATGGGCCACCTGCCGGAAGCGGATGTCGGAAGTTCACGCTTTCCGAGAGAAATTTGGCCTCTTATCATTGGGCGCTGTGCCCCGCGACCGTGAGTCGGATGTTCCCTCTTGAATGGTCAAGTACAGTCGTCCTTTCCTGATCCTTCTCTGATAGTTATGGTCTCCAAGTTGATTTCCCGTCGCTATCTCTCGTGACTCGTCTCGTCGACTCCGACTTCCTGGGCTTGTTGTTCGGAGTCTCCCCCAGCTCGTGGTACGCACTCCGACTCAAGCCTTCACGTTTATTGTGCCACGGCGCCAACTCTCGGCGAGGTACGGATCGAGACCAAAGACGACTCGCTCGGAACACAACGCCTCGTTCTCGTTCATCCGTGGATCGGTCCCTTGCTCGACGAGGATTTATCGGGCAACGATCTTGTCGACGTGCAGTAGTCGTGTAACGTTGACTTTGGATCTTGGGATGACGCATCTTGCGACATCTACATCTTTCCTGGCCGTGTCCCGCCATCAAGTTGAAGCAGAGGCTAGCCTAGGTCCCTGCCACCTCTGCAACATCGTTCGCGCGAAGTCCGCCGCTTCCGTCGGCCGAACCCTGGCTCTCTACTGAGTTTTCATCTCAATGACATTCGTTCCATAGGTGTTTTATGCTTTTGTAAATTCGATGTACGGAAGGCTAATGGACTGCTATTTTAATTCCCAGATTTTTCGAAGTCCTGAAAGCTTCAGGCCTGAATTATCAACGTTCCAAACACGACCTATCATGACGTCTCCCCCCAACGCTGCACTCGACTGGGCGACCAACGACTCTGACAGTCTCGAGACGCTTGTAGCGAACGTCGATGTAAAAAAAGGGGAGATTTCAGGTTTCGAGTCACTGCTCTCCCGTGGTGTGAGGTCGCTCGCTGTCCATGCCCTCCTCCTGGTCCTCGCTTCCATCTTCTTTTCATTGTGGATCAGCTCCATCGAAACCTCTTGCCCTCTTGATCCCATTCTGACTTATTGTAAGCACAATTTTCGCAAAGGGAGTGGGCCGTCTGACGTATGATATTGAAGCGCCAGTGAACGAGGCTGTCCGATACGTCGAGAAACAATTCGACGGCGCTGTGAATTCAACTTGTGTTTATCGTGGAGACCCGAATCCTGAAGTCGATGCTGCTTGGGCGAGGATTAGCACAGACGGTGAGGTCTCTTTTTCTGTGGATGTCGTGCATTGTTTTGACCAGGCCGACAAGTCAAAGCTACTCGGTTGACCCTAGAGCAGTTCTTGATGAGTGGGGGGAATAACACCGCCGCAGCGATCAAATATCGACCCGAGGATGGCGGAGGGTACATGTCACAGGTGGATGGCTACCATCACCTTCATTGCCTGGTAGGGAAAAAATAGCTTCTGATTGATGACCCTCAGAGTCTGACCTACATATATTAGGATATGTTGAGGAAGTACCTCAGACGCGACTATTACGCTCCTTTCGACCCGTCGTTCAACAGCAAGCTCCGCCCTCATCTCGGTATGTATCCCTCTCTCTCTTTCATCATTGTGCATGCTGTATTGACGACCAATACTGCTATGTGATGTAGGTCACTGCGTCGAGATCATCCGGCAGAAGCTTATGTGCACATCGGACCTCACAATGATCACCTACGACTGGGTGCCCGGTCTCAACAATCCGCAGGCGAACTTGAACGCCGTCCATCAATGCGTGGACTATGAACGGATCCTCGATTGGTCAGATAAGCACAACGCGCACGTGCTGAGTAAACATGTGGTCAAGTTCGGGGATGCGACGGAGTTACCAGAGTATCCCATGTAATCCGTGGCGATGTATCTGCCAGTTTCGTTTGGCTATGTTGGGAGAGAGCGGAATTGGTCTCGGTATGGATGGAAGTTGCATGATGATCGGACGAAATTGTGGAGGCATTGACACAGCAGAGTCTCTGCGAAGTCGACCCGGAACTTATTGTCATCGTTCTATTCTTTCTTCGGCGTACATACACGTGGCAAGCCCTACAACATCCACATCCTTAATGGCCACTAATATGACCGAACAAAACACGGGCGCGCATTTGTTTAGGCTGTTGCGCCGTCTTCTTTCTTCTCAGTTGGCATTGGGAAGGTCGACATTTGGAAAACGTCAACCGCTCTCCAAGCTGCCCAATCGAGTATCTTGTCAAAATTCTTGCACCGATGGATAGTGTTGGAATCTGGAAAGGGAACGTTGCTATCGTGTACCCAGTAATATGGAACCATGTTGATGTCTGGGTAACATGTCATGGCTTGGCGAAGGATCTCAACGCAAGTGTCTATTCCAAGCAACGTTCAGGATCAGTACTGGATCACCATGAAAACAAGATAGGAATTTGTCTCACCAAGCTGATTCGTTAGGTCAATTTCGATGGTTTGGAACGCTGGATCAAAGGATTCATAGTATTCTCTGTAAGTGGCTTTACGGAGCATGTCCTGTCGAAAGATCATAAGTGTCATAAGCTTAGACCGTCCGTGGAGTGGTTGACAGACCAGGCAATGGAGATGATGAGTGACTTCCAACGATGCAAGGTAACCCCCGCCTTCTTCTTGCGGAATTGTCACTGTCGTCGGAGAGACCACTATTCCCATCTTGTGCAATTGTTCTTTAGTCACCCGGATAGGTTTGACTGCCATGCGATCACGGTGCTGGTCAGCTCACCCAACAACTCTGAGCGAAATTCTGCCCACCGTCGGTGCTAATGCGACGCCAAGCAGCATCGATATCGGAACCAGGATTCCCCGACTCATCGCCTCGCCACGGGGTTGTGAAGTGCAGAGCGGCCTGGTACTTGACACGCTCAAGGTACTCTATGGCTTCGTTAGCTGGAGCTATAGAGTCGTGTTATCAAGGATTTTTCTCCAACGAGTATACGAAATAGATAAGCCTCACTCACAATATTTAGCGATATAAGTACACTTGCGCATATTGACGGTGATGATCCAGAGTGTGAAGAATAGAGCTAACAGGAGGAAAAGAGCGCCACGAGTGACCCGCTCCCAGCGAAAAATGGCGTTCAAAACTGCTTCGTATTTGCCTTCGAGCTGAGGAGGAGCAAGTGGGGATAGAGGCTCGTCGGTGCCAGTAAGAGAATCGGAGTAGGAGCGCTCTCCCTCGTCGATCACGTTCTGGCTGAGGGGAATGTATTGTGGGTCCTTGCGAGCCATCTCGGTGAGGCGTTTGTCTGACCTGCACTGCGTGAAGTTTGGATAAAATTCGAATCAAGTTCCCTCCTAATCAATGCTATTGTAGCCCTGGAACCATGGAGCGCCGGAGATAATTGAACTTACCAACTAATACACGCGTAATTGAGACGGAGAAGTCCATCATTGCTATAGCAATCCGATTCTGCCAGGGAGAAGTCGATAGTCCGAGAATGACGGGGGGAGTACTTAGTAGCAATATTGCCGCAAGATCATGATGGGGGAGCGGAATTCTACCTTGGTATGGGTGAGGCCTGAGGGTTATCGTTGGCAGTGGAGCATATAAGTCCGGGAGCACTAACGAGGGTTATTTGTGTGACCGGCACTACTACTTAGTTCTCGAGATATATTGTATGTTTGTCTGACGATGATGCATACATACATGGGTACACGCGGTGAAAAAGCCCCACATGCCACATCACAGCCAACATGACCGAAACAAACTGGGGTACACGTTTCGCTCAGGCTGTCGCACCGTCTTCCGTCCTCCCCGTCGCAGGGCTTGAAATGCGGGGATCGTTGACCGCTTTCCAAACAGCCCAATCAAGGATCTTGTCGAAATTCTTGCACCGATGGATAGTGTTAAAATCTGAAAACGGGATCTCTCTACCGGGTATCCAATAATGTGCCAACATGTTCACGTCGGGATAACACATCAAGGCCTCGCGAAGTAGCTCAATGCAAGTGTCTGGTTCAAGTGACGATCAGAATATGTATTTTAGTACCACGGTGAGAGAAAGGTACTGATACGTCTCACCAAGCTGGTTCA
>JBBPOK010000278.1:0-38955 GCA_038091415.1 Leccinum variicolor
AAAGAAGCTTGCCGGGTGTTTTGCAGATCGGTATCGATGACAGTTCCTTGGAGTTGCAAGGGAAGCTGGACGAAGAATACGCACGGCTCGTTCAAGATCGCCGGGACCTGCGAATGTTCATATTCCCCCGTGCAGACGGTTTGACACCCCACTACCTCCCTGTCAACCTCCACCGCATTATCCATAATGCTACCCAAATCTTCCCATATCGATCGGCGAAAACACAACGACCTCGAGCCCACCTATATCGTCGATGCCCACTGGACGACTCCTTCCTATCCCAGGGGATGACCTGTTGAGCAGGGATGTGCCAGTCAACTCTTCGCTCACCTTCCGCATGTATGTGCGGGCGACGCGTGCTAGAGCAGTTGCATCTCAACCGGCGGACATTCGAGTGGGTGCTAGGAGAAATCGAGGCCAAGTTCAACCAGTGGGACACTCGCCGCGCAATCTATCGGTGAACCAGCCACACAGACGACGCTGAATAATTTCCACTATGCCGGTGTGTCGAGCAAGAACGTGACCCGCGGTGTGCCGCGTCTGAAGGAGATCATCAACGTTCCCACCAACATGAAGACGCCCTCTCTCTCAGTATACCTGGGGCCGGCGCTCGCGGAGAGTAGCACATCGGCGAAGAACGATGAGCAAGAGTTGGCCTATACGTCCCTCCAGACCGTCAGCGCCGCCGTTGAAATTTGGTACGACCCGGATCCTACGTCCACCATCATCGAGGAGGATTCCGTATTCGTGGAGTCTTTCTTCGTGATTCCAGACGAAGAGATCGAGTCGAGACCATCAACGTTCCCACCAACATCAAGACGCCCTCTCTCTCGGTATACCTGGAGCCGGCGCTCGCGGAGAGTAGCACTGTTTACCTCACCAACATCGCCAAGTATGCCCACCAGGCCCACTCCATCAACCTATCGGACCCGGACATCCTCCAGGACACCCACCTTGCCCAACTCAACACCTCCGTCGAGCTGGAGCTCTGGCAAGAGGCATTCCGTTCCGTTGAGGATGTGCACAACCTCCTCGTCATGGCTAACACACCGCCCGCCCAGCCACGATGGCAAGTTACTATGACAAGCTCGCCAAGACATTCCTCGCCAGCAGCAACCCCTCTACCACGCCGCCGCCGCCGCCGCCACCTTCATCGGCGGTCCGTTTCGCAGGCCAAGTCCTCGTTAGCGCACTCGGAGCCCCAGTCGGGCAGCATGCCGACGAAGACGACGGGCGCTCCAAGAGCACACGCCTTGCCGCCCTCCTTGGGCTATCCAAGGCGCCCACCCGCGCCAGTCTCCTCAATTGTGCTGTAAGCCGTCGTCTCTTTACGAAAACTCCCTCACTCATCACCTCCAGCATTCGAATTACGTCCTCCGCGTCGAGATCCTCTACGGCTTTGGGGAGGATTCGTTCGACCCCCTTGCCCTCTGCGCATCCACTCCTCATTCTGTGCCACCGACTCACATACGCTGGTTACCGTCCTATCCTCTCCCAAGCCCTCCTATCCTGCCTCCTCTTTCAGGTCTAGTACCGCACCCTCAAAGTACCTCCTCAACCCTCCTCAAGCCCCGCGATGACGTTGGCCCGAACAAGTCGAAGCCTACGTCATGGGCTGCGCACGCCGCGGCGAACTCCGCATCCGTGTAGATCATACCACAGACCATCTCCTTTATCGACGAGCCCTTTGCTCACTCTGGCAAGTCCACCGTCTCCGGTTCGAGCAGCCCTCGCCCTATAACAATACTACTGTCCAGCTGTCCTCGACCAAGCTCCTGCGTACCTGCTTGAGCATCCTTGCAACGGCGCTCTACAACTCTGTGCGCGTGATCGATTCCGATGAAGAAGCTGCGCCCCCTCTCTGCGCAAAGCACTCGTCGCATGCCGCGGGACTCCTCTCAGAGCTGAGCGTACGCAAAGAAAAGGAGGAGGCGTCCCGCCGCGCGGAGCTCCTCATGTTCGGCTCTCCTCAGCAGTCGGCATTTACAAACCCCAGGACGTCCGACCGATCCTGCAGGCCTACCACTGCAAAGACATTCCCATCGAGTATGCCAAGAAGGAAACCGAGGCGCGCGAACGCTACATTGTCGAGTGGAAGAACAAAATTCTTCTCTAGTGGATTCACCACGAGCTCCCTGTTCGGCGCTCACGCACAGGTAGGCTTCGCATGTTCCCTTTCGTCGATCGACCATCACACTGATCGCATTGCTTGCCAGACCTCGCACTCGCGCATCCCGCCAATATACCTCGAACAGAAACGCGCGGTACAAGGAAAAAACAGGTGCCTATTGTGTCGCACAAGGCCGAGTTCGACGAGCGGTTGGAAGAGGAGAGGTAGGCGATGGCCAAGGAGATGTCTGGATCACTGCTCGGCCTGCTGAGCAGGATGATGGGGAGAAGCAGGAGGATGCGGTGGCTACATCGGCGAAGAACGTCGAGCAAGAGTTGACCTATACGTCCCTCCAGACCGTCAGCGCCGCCGTTGAAATCTGGTACGACCCGGATCCTACGTCCACCATCATCGAGGAGGATTGGAGACGAAGAGATCGATTCGAAGCTGCATCTCCAGTCACCTTGGCTTCTCCGGCTGGTGCTCGACCGTGCGCGGATGATAGACAGGAAGTTGACGATGGCCTTTGTCGCGGGTCGGATTGCGGAGAGCTTCAAGACGGACCTGCTCGTCATCTGGAGCGAGGATAACTGCGAGAAGCTGGTCATTCGGTGTCGGGTGCTTGGGGGGTCAATATTTGTGGCGCACAGGGTATTCGCCGCGTCTTTTTGCAGGAGCACGACAAGGTGTTCCACAACGCGAAGAGGGCGCAATCAAGCTGAAGGTTGGGCATCGACGTGGTGCTATCATGAAGGAGCTGCGCGGTGTCATCGAATACGATGGTTCGTATGTCAACTACCGACACCTTGCGTTGCTGTGCGACCTCATGAGGGCTGATAGCTATCACGCGGCATGGTATTTCGCTGTGAAGACCACCGAGACTGGCTACATCCAACGACGTCTGGTCAAGGCGCTGGAGGATGTCATGGTCTGCTATGAAGGCACCGCGTGGAATTCCCTTGGCATTCAGTTCATCTACAGTGAAGGTGGGATGGACGGCGCGTTCATCGAGCGGCAAAAGATCGACCGACAAGTCGTTCGAACATGATTATCGAGTGGACGTGACAGATACAGACGGGGGGTTGGTGAGGAGGAAGTGATCTGGGACGGCACTAGTAATTGATTCGATTTGGAGCCAAGTCGCCGTCTCATCGATCTGCCAGCGTGTTGATCCAGAAGTGGTATGTCACGGTCCAAGTCGTTATGGAATCGCCGTTCGAGCGAGGGTCTCCAATCCAATCCTTTCACGCGAGAAGCTCTGCCACATTGATGTGGATGATCATATCATGCACGGTCCGAATCCCGGCGCTCAGTGGCCTACCTGGATACCATGCACGGTCACGGTCCGAATCCCGGACTCTGGTGGGGACTCGGACGCCTAGAGTCCAGATTTCGCGAGCTGGTGAAAGCGCTCACGGATTCGTCCTCCAAGAAGCACAAGGAGCTCAAGGAACAGCCCAAGAAGACGCGAAAACCCCTCAGCTCCTCTGCAAAGTCTAGAAGCTCCGACACGAGGAAGAGCTCCTCCATGTCAACTCGCTCCTCCCGCAAGCTTTCTCCCCTACCACCAGTCGCAGAGGAACACGCGTCGCAACCCCAGCCACTGCGTCTCTCCACTTCGCAGCTGGACGTCGACTCTCGGTGCTACGAGTTGACCGTCTCGCCCTTGGCAGATGTATCCGAAGCCTACGATGCATCTCGTGCGGGCAGCCAAGAGTCCGACGTGCACACAGAACGGGTCCGTATACGCGTTTTTTTTAAACCTCCGGGTGTTGACAGTGCTCCAGGAACAGTCAGTTGAACCCGCTATCCGTGACCATTTCTCTCCTCGCATGGTCAACAAGCCTCTCCAATCAAACAATACTATCGACCATCCGTCCCGCCAAACTAGCAACAACTCAACGCCCGAACGCCAGCGCAACTATTCCCCCCTTACCTTTATCTTTACCTCACCAAACCCTACTTCGGAACGATTCAAGCAAGCCCAGTCATCGCCAACAAGAGGGTCTTAACAGGTGTTCTGCAGATCGGCATCGATGGCAGTTCGTTGGAGTTGCAAGGGGGGTTCGGCGAAGAACACCTACGGCTTGTTCAAGATCGCCGGGACCTGCGAATGTTCATATTTCCCCGTGCAGACAGTTTGACACCCCACTACCTCTCCATCAACCTCTAGCGCATAATTCAGAATGCCGCCCAAACTTCCGTGTCGATCGTCGAAAATCCAGCTACCTTGAGCCTTGCTTGTATCGTCGATGGGCCATACATCAGTTCACTGTGCAAGTCAACTCTTCGCTCGCCGGACGCATACTCGTGCGGGCGACGTTGGCTACGCGAGGCGCGCTGGAGCAGTACCATCTCAACCGGGAGGTATTCGAGTTCAACCAGCCTCTCATGAACCCTGGCGAAAAGTGTGGCGCGCTCGCCGTGCAGTCTATCGGTGAACCAGTCACGCAGATATCGCTGAACCCTGGATACAGTCCAAGCTCCCCCAATACGTATTCGCCGACGTCCCCGTATGTCCCGCAGTCGCCGTTCGTATGCTGGTGTGTCGAGCAAGGATGTGCCTTGGTGTGCCACGTCTGAAGGAGATCATCTACATTGCCATTAACATCAAGACACCCTCGCTCTCGGTGTACCTGGAGCTGATGCTTGTGGAGTGGATATTGGAGACGGACTATGTCAACTTCAAGGCCATTGATGACATCGATTTCACGTGCACGTACTCCAACAGCTGCGTGGAAGTTTTCGACGATCGAGGCTGCGCATGCCTGATCCTGAGGGAGCTGCGCGGTGTTTCGATGGTTCGTATATCAACAACCGACACCTCGCGTTGCTGTGCGGCCTCATGACGCACCGCGGCACGCTGATGGCTATCACGCGAGTTGCAAGGGGAGTTCGACGAGAAAAAGTACGGCTCGTCCACATTCCCCCGAGTCCCGACGGTTGACACCCCACTACCTTCTCGTCAACCTCTAGCGCATAATCACCCAAATCTTCCTTGTCGATCGTCAAAAATCTAGCGACCTCGAGCCGCTTTCATATGCGGGCGACGCTAGCGATGCGAGGCGTGCTGGAATAAGACAGAGGGTCCTTACCGGGTGTTCTGCAGCTCGGTCACGATATCGATGGCAGTTCGTTGGAGTTGCAAGGGGAGTTCGACGAAGAAAACGTACGGCTCGTCCATATTTCGCCGACGCCGTACATCAGCTCACTGTGCAAGTCAACTCTTTGCTCGCCGTCCGCTTTCATATGTGCGTCTCGCACTCAATTTTACGTCGCTATCGTTTTCTCCGACGTCGCCGAGCTATAGTCCCAGTTGCCTTCCTTCAGTCTTATGTCGCCACGATACTCGCGGACCAATCATTATTTAATCCGGCATCGTCGAGATGTGTGTGTTTTCTTCTCGTTTGTTCCGACGGTTTGACCACTACCTCCCCGTCATCCTCTAGCGCATGATTCAGAATGCCACTCAAATCCTCCATGTCGATCGTCGAACATCCAGTGACCTCGAGCCTGCCTATATCGCCGACACCGTACTACATCAACTCACTGTGCAAGTCAACTCTTCGCTCGCCGTGCGCTTTTATATGCGGGCGACGCTAGCGACGCGAGGCGTCCTGTGACAGTAAAGCTTTCCTAAATGCGTATTCGCCGACGTCCCCACATGTCCCGTGGTGGTGCCATGTTTGCCCTTTGGACATCACGCAACTTCACCGTTCTACGACCGCGGCAGGGCACCCAGGTCACCAACGTATTGCCCTCATAAAACCACGAGAGTTTGTTTACTGTTATGGAGTACTTTCGTATCTATCACCCGGTCATATGCGGGCGGCGCGCAGTCGCCGTTCGGTGGTGCCACGTCACTTTTTGCAACACCACCATACCTAACTTCACCGTTCTACGACTCCCTCGTGGAACCACGAGGGTTTATTTACTGTTACTGAGTACTCTCGTATCATAGTATGATCCCAATCTGTTCGTGATGCTCCGTATAAATTGAATAGGTTCGAAACATTAGGAAAATTGTAGGTAAATTACTGGATGCCCCCGAATTAAAGATACTTATATTATAATATATAAAACTAGTGGACAATGTACTTATGACACTTTGTTTCATCATTGGAATTGTTTGCCTATAAAATAAGCACGAATTCTCGCTTCATTCCAACTCACTTGGGAACATCCACCTCACTTGCGTCCACTCCATTCAACGTTGATGACCACCTCCGACTCGGAGTCGGACTCGTCCGAGCCTGCCACTGGCAGTGAGTCTGATGGAACTGTCGCTGTGCCTTCCAAGAAACGCAAGGTAGCAAGTCCGATTCGTCGAAGCGGGCGAGCCGGTAAGGGCATAGGGGGTGCCACAGAGCAGCTGAAGAAATTTGGTGCCGCTGTCGCCGGCTCCGGACAGAGGAAGAGACACGATCCGTTCGATCCTGATGAGGCTGCTAATCCTATGGCACCCGGGTCCGAGTCGGAAATTCGGAACCATAGGACAAAAAGGGTAAGCCCCTTTGAAAATTTCACACGTCTACCTACAACTACAATGACAGCCGCGGCTTCGGAGCTCTCCACCTCCACGCGCCCCGATTCGCAAGAACACTAGGCCAGACAAGAGATTTGGTTTCAAGGCTGTACGTCGATCGACTTTCCTACGTTGATCGTATTCTGAAGCATTTTTTTAACAGCCTGTGGCCGGGAACTCGTTTCCGGATGGTCCCAGCTTTGCCAGAGGCTTGCAGATCATTTCCGATGAACGCAGACGCCAGCGTTTGATCCGCGAGAACATAGATGCCGGCAAGAAAACCAACCAGAATTCTAAGCAGGATGGCAGAGGTCCAGCGGCTAGTGGCGATGAATACTGCCTCCCTGGTGACGAGGATGAGGAGGATGCCGAACCCATACCAAGATTAGGTAAATCTGACAACGAATCTGTGACGGTCGTGATGACAATTGCTGATCGATCAGGAGACGAGGACGAGAACGAGAAAGGGAAAGGGAAAGGGAACGACGAAAATGAGGAGAACGAGAACGAGGAGGACGAGAACAATAACCGTGCTCGGGTAAGCCCTGCTGCTGTCGCGTTCAGCTTCCTATCGAAGAAAAACAACAGGCGCCACGTACCTATGATGAAGACAGCGACGAGGAACATCGGATCAACGGCCAGCGTCGCGAACGATCGCTAAACGGCGAAGCGCAGGGAGTGAGTTGTGTCTTGTTTCGTTGTCGATGTCACTAAATTCACACAGGACACCAACGTCCTCGAGGATCATTACGCCAGGAATCGTCGTCCCCGGCCTCCATCGCCCAACAGGTTACATGGCCTGCAGGCTCCAAATCGTCGCAACGCAACACCTGCTGATGCTGACGAGAGCGATGACTCTGTCCGGCGCCGTCGACAGAAGCGTAACTCCAAAGCTCCGAAACCAGATTGTTGCACCGATCCAAGTCAACTTGGTTTTTATCCGGCGAAGTGGACCGATTTTCTTGAAGAATGCAAAGTCGAAGTTCGGACTTACGCCGCTATCCGCGAACCCTGGCCGAGCAGTAAAGAAGCAACGGAAGGATTCATTTCGGAGATGGTCGAGATGACCGTTAGGAAATGGAGGCGAGAACGACGGAAAGCCGAGAAGCGATACTACCCAAAGTACCAAAAATATATGTGCAAGCTCGTTCGTATTTCAACCCTAATCTCGCTCGCATCTCTGACCTTACATAGCTTTTCGAGGATCTCGCTTCATGGCGAGGCGAGCTGAAGAAGGTGGCGGCTAGCACCGTTCGTGCGCATTATATTATTTTCCCTCCCCAGGGCAGTCGGTTGTCGAAGAGCGATACGCGCCGCTATGTGAAAAATGCTGCGGAACAGTTGATCAAGAAATCAGTCTTCGCGCACAATGGAAAAGATGCCGAGGTACGTATGAATGTACAATTTGAATGTGAGCTGTCCTGACTTGTGTCAGGGCCATTCTAATAACTTTGGGCACCCTGCAATACGTGAATTGATTCATATCTTCTTGTTCAGTCGCGAGAACCGCATTGGTAATCTCCGCCCCGCCGAGTTTGGTAGACGCATCCCAAACAACACGCTCATGCTTGCGGTTACTGCGGTACTACTGTTTTATTATCACACCACGTTCGAGTTACACTAACACTCCCAAAGATTCGTTGCATCCTTGATGGATATAGGATGTACGGAAAAGCAAAGTTTCCTTACTTCAGCCGAGACAACTACATTTCTAAGTGGCGAAAATACAATGACCTCATCTCACAGCTTGAGGAGGATGAGACACACAGTCGGAAGCTCAATGAGCTGTGCAGTGAGATTGCACGTACTGGCATGTATGTTGGTTGTCCCCTGATATCTGATTGTAGAATGCTAATGTTGGCATGGTATTTGAATCAGTTCGGGTGGGGGAGCAAGGGCCGGTGATTCAGATGGGGATACTAGCAATGATGATGATTATGCTGTTAATGTTGATTAGAATATCTTTCTGATGTAGCTGAATATTTGATACTAGATATCAGTTTAGTTTGATGTTGTTTAGGACCAATGCCCTGTCATCCCATCAAAGTCTATAATTCTGAACAATAAAAGGAGACTGTCACAACCAGTTGGTTGCTTAGATAGTGTGACGTGTCATAACATGGAATATTTGTATAAATTCCATGATGTGCTATATAATAGTAACTGCTATGGAACACTGTGAGACTGCTATGGAGCACTGTGAAATACTACAAAATAACTATCATTTATCACAATACAATGAGAAACTGTCATGTTTGAGGAGACTTGTCACAACCAGTTAGCTGCTTAGATCATGTCATAGTCCATGATGTACTATAACAGTCACTGAAACTGTGGAATACTGTGGAATACTGTGGAATACTATGATACAATATGGTGGGTCTGTGAAACATCTGTTTAGTTGGACCCTTACTATGGAGCTATAGTACTGGACAGTGGTGGACAGCACTGGACACCTACCTCTGAGTTTGCTGATGCAGATGCGTTCCGCCAGCATATCGATGCAAGCCTGTCTGTAAGACCGGTCTTGATTTTGGCCGACAGACCGAAATCATTGACTCCGTTTACAGATCAGTGTTACTTTGTATCTTGGATCAGTGTGGGCATCAATCACTGGTTGAAGACAAATTGAGGAAGAAGGACAGGCTTACGCAATCCCGGTCTTCCATGCTTGGCTTCCGTCACCCGTGATTCGGAGGCGTTGGTCATTTGATCCACTCAACACACGGGAAGAATCTGCTGAGCATAACGCCGGAATTTAGAGCTCCTCGAAACATCAACATTGAACATCCTGAATCATTGATGAGCACAGAGCCTCGACACCGTGCCAAGGTCAAGCCTGAGTCGGGAATGGTGCGGATACAGTAAGACCACAACGTAAGCTCTGACGGATGCCTCCTGACCCGGTTGACCGTCGGAAGTTTTCCAACAAGCGCAAACGCTGATAAATTTGCGGCGTCACTGAAGGGCGAGGCGCTGAATCAAGAGCGAGACGCTCAACTTGGGTCTGCATAAATGTCAAACACTGGAGGACTGCCGCCCTCTCTCTGTTTGTGCTTCACGACTGGAGGTCAAGCTCAGTATTATCTCCAGATACAGGAACGATGCGAAGAGACAAAGCATATCTCGACGCGGACGATACGTAGGTTCTATTCCATTCATTCAACGACCTGATAATCTAAATTTCGTTCCTAGTTCTGACTCAAGCTCGAAATCTGTTCCACAAGATACGGTCCCCAACACCATCGATGGAAGGGCAACGCGATTCTGGCAGAAGTATTCGAAAGCGACAGACAATTGTGACGATGATTTCCTCCAGAAAAATGTCGACAACATAGAAGGTGTCATGTTTTTAGTAGTAACTGATAGTTCTCTGGACACCGTGGTGGCTGATAGTATGTGCTACGCCCAGGCTGGTCTTTTCTCTGCCGTTTCTGCAACATTCTTAGTTTCCACGCAAAGCAACCTAAAACCTGACCCTACCGATACTACCAACACCCTCTTGATGATGCTCGTCCATGCTAACAACAACTCCGCCTTTGCGGATATCAGCCTCTCTGTGAACAATGGTCCTAGTTCTGCCGCCGTTTACAGTCAGGCTCTGGGATATGCGGCTCTATCGGCTAGTTTGCTTGCTGCCCTGGGAGCTGTTTGGGGCAAACAGTGGCTCAGTGATCACACCCAGCTTCGGAGCGGTCCCTTGCAGGAGCGGTGTCGTAGGCGCCAACAGAAGTTGGACAGTCTCAAGGCTTGGCGATTCGAGGTGGTCACATCAGTACATTACCCGCTCTCATACAACTAGCCCTCCTGCTGTTCAGCACCGCCCTTTCCATGACCTCGTGGGAAGTGAACCGTGTTCACAAGTGGGGTCTGTGGTTTTCGCTGCGACTGCCATTGGAGTGTTCCTTTACCTCTTCATAACTTTGGCGTCATTGTTCTTCCCCTCATGTCCATTCCAGACTCCGGTCTCTTCTTCAATCCACGGAGTCGTAGGAGGCGTGATGAAATCGGTGGAGGAAATCGCAGAATACTGGGCATGGCACGCGGACAAGCATGATGATCAACTCAAGCGGCCCGTGATCTTTTATCCCCTTCTGGCTGCCGTGTTCGCTATTCGTCTGGTGCTGTTAGCCGTCCTTGGCCCCCTGGTCGTGTTGGTTGCCTGGGTCCGAGGAAGACGTTCTTTTCCGGGCCCGGATGCGTGCCTATCATTCAGCCTTCCAATATACAACGCTGAAAGCAAAATTCCATTTATCCACATGTTGGGTCCGCGACTCGGCTCGTCGCTCGCGAAACTACATACGCCGCGCATATCTAAATCCTGAAGCTGATTCTGAAACTTCAGATTCTCATGCGATTCTAGAGACCTCAACCAATCCTGACGAACTTATGGCGGCAGCGGACCGGGTACCTGATGTGACGTGGCCGGAAAATCTCGATATATCGCTACCCACGGAGCATCTCTACAGTATCTTCATTCGTTCGCTTCCAGAGAAAAAATTCGACGGTCGTGCGTTAGGATTGGGCAAAGCATTCATAATCATGCTATGCCAGGTGTCCAAGGAGGTCAGCACTCACGTTTGGGAGGAGGCTTTGCGGCGCGTTACGGACCCGGGACATGTCTACGTTGGTGATGCTCGATCCCGATGGCGATTCTGATCTTCTTTTTATCCTCACTGTTGTCACTAAGCTCCTCTACCTCAAGCTGGGTTCTGCGGGTTATGGGGTTGAGTTCCCGGCAAGTTATGAGGTTTCGCAGCCGCTGCTTTCCTGGTTCCTTCAGCCGCTGGAAGCTCTACTCCTGTTGGAGCATCCGCGCCAGTCACTTTTCCTCCCTGAAGCATATCGTGCTTTCCTCAAGTTGCAGTGGCCCGAGGAATCAAAATTGGAAGGGCCACAGGGGTCACAAGAGCTGCAGTACTTGCAGACATTCGAGATATACTTCAATAGGATATACTTTGATAATGTCATGGGCGCACATGATAGGATGGAGGAGTAAGTGATCCATTGCCTCGAAAAGAATCACTTCAAGCTTGCTGACGAGATCGCTGCAGCCCTATTACATTGAAATCACAGTGTGTAACCTCTTAGTCCGGCGTTCTAACCTGCAATGTCTGACATCATCGCAGTGCCGATTTCCTGAAGCGTATCCTCGAAAAGTTGGGACAAATTGACCTCTCCCGACTTCACGAAGTCCATCAACACCTCATTGTGCCATTGAGTGTATTTTCAAGCCTAGCTTCTGTTCCGTATATGCAGCAGGCTTTCAAAGACACGGGCATCAGTCCCTGGATCATCAAGGCTTTTTCAAAAAACTGTTGGAACAGCAGACGGGAGTGGAGAATCCATTTCTCTTTTCACAAACTGCATCATGAAATTGGCAACAGTCGTAGATACCTTCAATCCGGCGGGTGAACAGGTTGAGAATACTGTGTCAGATGGTGATGCCCGTGAGCAGACGCCAATGCCACCGTTCCGCATGGACTCCGGGAGTCTGCTGTCGTTTTTGCTCACCAAAGACATTCCCGCAACCTCGGAGCAGGTCGTGTACGCGCTGCAAATCGTGCTTGCCAACGTGGACCAGCTCCCCGAGCTTACCCACAACCTTGAGTTTGTCAACTACATCCTATATGCCAAGGGCCCTGGGCAGGTGTACTCCGTTCGGGACATTGGCTCCAAGGTTCTGGTGACTGCTTGCAAGCATTTGATCTTCGCGCACGACGCACCAAGCCTTGCAAAGCTTGCTCCCAACCTCTGAAAGCACGTCGTCCGCGACACCTCTCAAGAGCTCGAGATGGCGCTGATGTACAAGAGAAAGCAATGACCGTGCAGCTCGCATATTTTGCTCTCTCGTCTCGGCTTCGACTTCAGAGTCCGCATCAGTCTGCGAGGTAGCAATGCGGACCAGAATGCGAGACAACTCTCTGACGACCGCTGACGGAGTGTTCGGCGTGCGGCGTGTTTGAAGCGAGAGCATGTATCGAGTCCAAGTCATGAATGTCTGTATCTCTTCCAGTGAAAAGATACGACTCAGTCAGTCTTTTTTTCGACTTTTCCTGCAGCAACGACTCGGACGCGTTCAACGACGTCGAAGCCGCGAGGAGCGCAGATGGCATTTTACAATGATACAAAATTACATATTCGACGCTCTCATACCGACCTCCATGTCGTCGTCGCGCGGCGTGTTCAGCGCCGGAGTCCGCGTCCATAACGATCGACGCACCACACGACACTGTCTGGCAGGTTTTGATGGACTGGGGTTCGTATCACGAATGGTAGGTACTCGGGCAGCCCCAGCATACGCCACCCCCCTGACATGAGGCTATTTGAAGGAACTCGTTTGTGTGCGTGTCACTTTTTTAACTCGATGGTTGGCATATAACACAACTCCGGCGCAGTCGCAACCAGTGCCTCACAGATCCATCTAGAAAGCCGCTTGCTGCATCGCAACAAACACCGCGTGCTGGCGCCCACTTACTCATATACCCTGTGCACATACCCAGGGTTCGAGTCGCCAAAGATATTTCCTGCCGGCTTCGCATTCGAGGTGATAACCAACATCCCGACAATTACCGCTGTGCATGGGAGAACATCGAACGCGCACGACGCACCGAGCCTTGCAAAGCTTGCTGCTCATTGTGACCTCGTTCGCTTCCTCCGTCGTGGCATCCTCAAAGAACACCCACCAACGATCCTGGTCACTTACGAGCGTACTTTACATGGTGTATGACTAAAGGGAAGATGAATTGTTAGAGGGTACTAAGTAATGGTAGATTCCAGAAACCGGCCACTGATTGGGGTTCTGTTATTTATTTTTTGAAGTACCCGAAATTAATGCTCTGTAAACCTGTCCCTACGGTCCAGGAATATGGAGATATACAGATCGGTCGGGCTTCAGATCGGTCGGGCGTCAGATCGGTCGGGCTTCAGATCGATCGTGGACTAAACTTCTGCAAACAAACACATCGTGGTAAACGTGCCACACCCAGATCTGAACGCATCTCTCAGAGATCTGACATCTAAGATCTCAACATTTGGCTAAGTTTGGCTCATCTCTTGTAGATCGCCATTAATCCCCCTTCCCTCCCATCGCTAGCATTCCCTGTCCTCAAGATGGAACCAAACAGGCCGTTCAGCACTCCCGCGTCGAACGACTCGAATAACTCGTTTCAGGGCAATCCTCGTGGCGGCGCCCAGTGTATGTTCCATTCCAGATCGTTGTTCATCGCGCACTCATCTGTAGCGACTCGGACAGTTCCAACGACACCACGAGCCACCACGCCTGACCACCATCATCATGGTATTCCTACATCCCCAGTCCACCTGCAAACGGGTGCGCGCCCGAGCTCGGGTCAAATTGGGTCCGCCGCTGTGCGATCAATGATGTCGCTTCCCTCGTCGTCCTATCCCGCCGAACGTGAGTACGATTGTGAATCAGTCTCGTCTTCTTAACATTATTACAGAACGCCTTCAATTCGTCTTATTGGCGTTCGCACCGGAGTCTGGATGGGTAGAGATCACACACGACGCTATGGCGCGAATTCCTTTCTTGATTCTGAACGGCTCAATTCAACCAACGCTTACGTTGACACCCAAAGATGCTATGGACGCCATCCACACCGCCATCCAATGGGGTCGCATCATCAGGAATGACTCGGAGTGGTCGCCAGCTGAAGGTAGCGCTTCACTACTCTCAATCTTCTATCTTACGATGCGATCTGATGATCCAGTGAGAGATCTTTATGTGGACATCACGCTGTCGTTTCGGTCTCATATCGACGACGAGAAGTTCTGCAAGCTGTTGTGTGACAACCTCGCTTCCGTCCCGTTTACCTTCTTCACCCACGTCAGGGCTGCCATCAGGCAGTTGATAATGCCAGTGCCTGAAGCCGACTCCCACCTAGCCCACTTGTACCCCAGGCACAGGATCCCGGGCACTCACGACAAATGGATCCGCGAGCGTTTGGGATGGGATAATAGGTGGGGATATCACGTCTGGCATGTATTGGTCAATGAGTCGTCCGGATTTCAGGTACGTTTCTGTTTGATTCTGCCTTAACATTAGTGTTCACATCCTGCTCTAGGTATGGTGGTTTGCCGATCGAGCCGTGCGAGCGATTGTGCTTCATACGCTGCGATTGAAGTCCGTGGGCTCATTCTCGGTATTTACCCCGCCGGAGAATGGACCTGACGTTGGAGTTCCATTCAATCTGCAGACAGTGTCTTTCGTTCTCACTGCGGTGCGTACCCTAATAGCCCCTTGGTGTATTTATATGCTGACTTGTACTATCAGTTGACCATAGAGTTGGAGAAGATCTTGGGACACTTGCCATGCTGCGACATCATGACCGACTATATCACCCACTTCAAATCGTTGTATCAGGAGACGCTCTGCTTTCTAACAAGCATCGAGCAGCGGAACAACGCTTATCTGGACGAGAACCAATCCGATGCTGCGTACCGCGGCTTACATTCCTTCCTTCAGCTCACTAACATTGACCACATGTTCATGATGGACAATGCTCCAATGTCGGAAATTGCATTCGTGTAGTAGCTACGTAGTACTGACTTCTATGTTTTCGAAATGTATCAGTTGACCGTGTCTTTGCTACCCGGGCCGAAAGTCCATTCCGTTCGCCACGACGCCACTAAGTATAGATAGTCGGAATAATTTAAGCAAGTCCTTCTCCTCGGACTCGGAGCATAATACTCGGAGGGACCCTCTGTTCTTGCAGTACTCGCTTCAGTTCTCAAGCAAGAAAATCCTGCTGGGCTTCGTCAAGCCCCACTCGAGATGCCATCCATCAAAGACCGAGACGCGGGCCTCCCCGTCGACAGCGAGCGGGAGCAGACTCCCACCGCCTTCTCCGAAAGTTTTTTCCGGGTATGTTGCTTTCATTATTGCACTGAACGGCTGTAAGTTATTGAGGGTTCTCTGGCGCCGGTACCGTGTTCGCAGGCACTAACAAGGTAACAAGGTCCAAGGGAGGAACAAACTTGAAGTGAACGTGTCCGCCATGGAGGCGGTTGGTTGTGGATCATCTGCAGGACCGTATTCAGTGAAATACGCATGCATTGCCTTCCAAGGGTGGCGGTGACGTATAGGTTTTTGTTTTTGCCCCCTCAACCTCGGACACTCACCAAGGGCAGGGCCTAGCTGAAAACTAGGCTGGTCAGACAGCGCAAACGAGTCCTTTTAGCAGCTCGTTTTCGCGTTTTCGTCACGCTTGCGTTTTCTAGGTCCTCGCTTCTATGTCGTCGCGGGCACCGTCACGCGGCTTTGTTGACGTTGTCGCCAATTCGACTCGGATTGGAGGTGGGCTCCTCCCTCATCTCACTGCGCTGTCGTGTTTCATGCTGACGACGTCGCCAGTGCTATTGTTGTGCTTTGCGTTACTCGTTTCTTGTCGACTCTCACCACCCAGCGTGGTCCCAACTCTCGTTTCTTCGCCACCAAGTTTGTCACACAGGGTTCCTATATTCTCACAGTACTCACTTCAGAAGATCCAGCAGGGCGTCTGCCCGAGTTCGAAGACCTCGACGACGTCAAGCCCACCCGAGACGCCATCGGTCAAGACCAAGCCCTCCACCCCAAATCACCCGTGACCTCCCCTTCGCAGAGGAGCATGCCAGACGGACATTCATCGAATTAGCTGAAAACCACAGCACCCTCGGTCGTTCGCGAGAGGAGCTTGGTCGTGTTTTAAATAGTAAGTACAACCTGCCATCGACGATGCGAAAAGGCTAAGTCGATCATCTTTGATCACGTGTGGTGTCGACTATTAGCGCGTCAGTCTGTTGAGGTTCAACGGTCTTCTATCGGTCACGGTCATATTTCAATCACAATAACCCGCGCTAGCAATGGTGAGCCTGACGCTGCCATACGTGTATTCGATTTCGTGTTTGTTGACAGCCTATTCACAGAAGGCAATCTCATTATCAAGGTATGAAGTCACAATTTTTGTTGTTTCTTGCACCAACGTATTGTTACACTGGTACTCAGTCCATCGTCTTGTTTTGAATGCGGAAAACATAGTGAAGCTGCAGGTCGAAGACATAATCGAAGTCCTCGGCGGCGATATTATCAAGAACATTCTCGCAGAAGGCGTCAGATCACCTAAATGTTACTGGGGTATGCACCACTTTTTCTGCCAAGGTTTGAACGACGATTGACTGAGTGCTTTATCTGGGATAGGAACCACTCCAACAGGGCATCGTACGTTCTCCGTCATCTGACACTCTAGCATGAACTCATTTGTTGTTTTGCAGCGCACATCGGATACTTTGTTCCTTTAATCAAGATCGCGGATTTCCTCCGGGCGGGGGTCGAAGTCAAGATCCTCCTCGCAGGTATGTTGACCCGATCCCGATTGCACGAAACGTAATAATCGACCACACGCATCGCAGACGTGCACGCATTCCTCGATAACCTAAAAGCGCCCCTCGACCTCGTTGCCCACAGGACGATATACTACAAGTTTATACTACAAGCCATCCTCAAGTCCCTTGGTGTACCGTTGTCGAAGCTAATATTCGTACAAGGCTCGGACTACCAGCTCTCTCGCGAGTACAACCTCGACAATTATAAGCTTTGCACCATCGTCACAGAGCATGATGCCAAAAAGGCGGGATCGGAGGTCGTGAAGCAAGTCGAGAGCCCATTGTTGAGCGGGCTGATTTACCTTGGGCTACAAGCGCTTGACGAGCAGGACCTTGGCGTCGACTTTCAGTTTGGAGGTGCCGACCAGGTGCGTGGTAATCTAGAGAGATCGATTTATCGTCTGATTCGCCCGATCGGACGCAAAACGTCACGTCTGCAGCGCAAGATTTTCACTTACGCAGAATTGTACCTACCGAGACTGGGTTACGCCAAACGGGCTCACTTGATGAATACCATGGTCCCGGGTCTCATGGGCGGCAAAATGTCGTCTTCTGATCCAGACTCAAAGATAGACTTTTTAGATACGCCAGAAGCTGTGAAGAGAAAGATCAAGAAAGCTTTTTGCGAAGAAGGCAACGTAACGGAAAACGGGTTGCTCGCGTTCATCAAGGCCGTGTTGATACCCATAAGCGAAATACGCTTGGAGCGGTTACGGGGCGAAACAGGCAAGGATGAGGACGAGGGGAAGGAGTCGACAGGATCTCAAAAGCCGTTTGCGACAGACAACGCGCCAGAGGGCTCGGTGTTCACGATCACGCGGGAAAAGGGTGGGAGCCCGAGCCATTACAAGACATACCAGGAGTTGGAGGACGACTTTGCAGCCAAAAATATCCACCCGGGCGATCTCAAAGCGAACGTGAGAGATGCGATCATCAGTTTGCTGGAGCCTATACGAGCCGCTTTCTTGGAAAACGAGGAGTGGCAAAGGATCGAGCAACTTGCGTACCCAGATCCGAACGCGAAGAAAGAGGTGAAGAAGAAGAGGGCAAGTCTCGTCTACAGTGATATCCTGTGCTACTACGGGCTTACATTACCCGCAGGAGAAGGTGTACCATCCCCCGCCTCCGTGAAAAGGCAAGAACGCCAAAGTGGTGCTTCAAACACAAGCTGATGGTGTTGTGGCTGACGCAACGACATCGTCTGAACTGCCTACTGATCAGTGAGAAGCAGTCTCAGAAAGATAGCAAGTACATACCAGAGAATGTAACTTAGATACTTCCGATACTTCCGAACGTGATTCAGAAGCACTGGCACCTGGCACTGCCAGCCTGAGTGGTACCCTCGCCCACTGGGGGCCAATCACCCGTGTTAATATACAGGCTATGTTGAAAGAAGAAAACGCTGGCCTTAGCTTGTGACTTTCCAACGGTCAACGGAGAGCACCATTCCTATCTGGTGCCCCTCGCTCTGAGATTAGATCCGAGTCGGAGCCGCGCTGCCCTTTTTGGCCACCGGCGTTTTATGTAGCGTGAGAAAGGTTTTAGTATCTGCATGGAACGACAACCTCTCCTCCGAGTTGGTGATGTGCCCGTGTGGCCAGTCGTACACGCCATCAGAGCGGTCGGTGTTGCGTTTACTGAAAATACGGGTCGTTCTGAACTTCCTACAGGACGTTATCGTGCGTAGTCCAACTGCCTTTTGAATGACTGATCCGGTAGAACCGCCCTACAGCACTGCATCGGTCCGTCGTTCCACTCTTCCCGTTCTTCTCGGTGACCCACCTTTTATATGCAGATACTCCACTCTCCCTTGAAGCGGTTCGTTGTGTGTCCCACACTTGTTCGGCGTCGCCCTTACCCCCCGACAACTCATAGCCCCCGACATTACTTACACAGTCATTCGCCCCCTCGAGGATAAGTACAACGCTATTCAGCGCGCAGGGAACAGATGCGTAGTATTCGCGTTTCTCCTAAACAAGATATACTTTGTACGCGACCAGAATAACCTCACAACCGGCCCCATCTCTGCAACCCGTGCCGCCCTCTGTGAACTCCTGGCCACTCGCATCCTCCGCGACAACGGTAGCAACACCCTTGATCTCGTCCGCACACTCACCACATCCTGGCCGGTCTGGTCTGGCGCAGACGCTCATGTCCTCAACCTCGCCAGACAGCTGCGCGACGACGACCTCGAGGATCACGTCGGAAATGCGATCGAAATGGCCATCATCTCAAAGGCACGCCGCTTCATAAAAAGTTCTCCTTGTCAGAGAGTTATACATGCCATTTGGATGTATGCGAATCCGTCCATCGTCTCTTCATCTCTGACAATTCTACCAGTGGAAAGTGCGTTTACCAGGCCGAGAGCAGCCATTGCATCCTCTCAGACGTATGTTGTTCCCATTATTCCTCCTTCCCTTAACATGATGTTGTTTAGCGATACAAACGCACTCCCATTCACTTTTATGATCCCCACAAGGCGCCCCTTCTCGATCACTACCGGTACGTCTTCTCTACCTTTCCCGCACGTCTCCTCAATCTCCTCCCAGCCTCAAGGTTCCGCTATCCGTTCTGTTATGGAGTATATAAAGTACAGTGTATTTATCCTTTCTCTACGACTCCACTGACGCTTCTATAGCTTCCTGATCCTTTTTGTCCTGTTCGTCATTGCGATCGAAATGAACGAGCGTCACAGAATAAACAGTGCAGAAGCAATATTCATGGTGTATGCCCTGGGATTCACTCTCGAGAAACTGGCTGCTATGCAAGAACATGGTATCAAAGGTAAGTAATTACGTCTCCTGACGCAACCCCGCTCACCTCCTTCAGTATACTTCAAGGGTACTTGGGTGAGCCTTATGGCACTCGCACTGAGTTCATGGAAGACGTCTGATTTGAGCAATGAACTTTAGAACGGTTTCGATTTAGCTCTTGGTCTGATATCTTTTACCCTTTTCTTGATCCACTTTATCTCATCTCTGGTCATGACAGTCACGACGTATTTTATATATGCAATATTCAGGATATACGGCATCTTCTACCACCGTAATAGCATTTCCTCGCTTGTTCTCGCCATGCTAATATGTGCTCAGATCGATGGGCTAGAGATATCGGCATAGATTTTCTCGCAGTAATGGCTTGTTTATTATTCCCAAGGTGGAGATCGTCTGCCTGATGGAATGCTGGTCATTCACCACTCGCAGACTTGCTTTTGTCACGCTAAAAAACAACCTCATTGTCCTCTCTCTCCGCGCAATGTTGGTGCAGTTCATTGCCCTCATGCTTATTGCGGCCTTCTGCTTCTGTGGTTTCCTTTATGCATTGTGGACGTGAGTTGCTTGTTTCCCTGTCTGAACCGACCTAAAAATACTGGCCAGCTTGAGTCGCAAAGGCGCAGGGTACGTCTCATAGTTTTTGTTCTATTTCATGACGATCGACACACTTCTTCTAGATACTCCTCGAGGTATTTCTCATCTTTTCTTCCCTGACATCCATGTTCAACAATCTGTCTCGCAGCACTATTGCGTGGTGGATGCTTGATCTCTGGTTCGGACTCGATGCGATTGGGTTTGATAGGGCAGGTTAGTCCTTCCTATACATATTCTTCAAGTTGCTTATTCCTGCAGACGAATTCGACCCCATAATTGGTCCGATCCTCATGATCATGTACGCATGTCTGAGCAATACGCTGTTGCTAACTTGGTACGTGGATATGGTGTCGCGATGATTTGATCTATCTCATAGAGTGACACAGTCCTTGTTTCTGTAAGTGTATCCAACACTAGCGGTGACGGTACCCGTGATACACCGCTGGATAGATCTTGTCGAATACTTTCGCGAAGATTAGCGAGGATGCTGCTGCCGAGGTTGTTTCTAGGTTCTCGGCTCATGATTGCCCCGCTGATCCCGCCATCTAGGCCATGTTCAGAAAAGCGGTCTCTACAATCGAAGGGTACATCTGCGCCAAGTTTTATCTTTCCGCTGCTGACGCACAACGTTGTTAGGGTCAAGGCCGACTCGCTATTTTCTTATCAGCCACCTGTAAACCTAGTTGCTGTTTGCATTCTTCTTCCCTCCAGTTATGTTCTGAGTCCAAGATGGTTCCACAAAGTAGGCTGTTTCAGCTATATTTGTGATCGGTAACTGACTGCTAGGAAGGTCAACGTGTTTCTCATAAGGTCATATGCCTTTGGCATCTCATAAATTATCTTGTACTTACCTTGATGCAGAGTCACGAATTTTCCTATGCTCCTCCTCATCGCGTGGTATGAACGTGAGTTGGGAATCGATAGCCCAGCTGCGCTCCCTCACATTTCCCTAGGTCAAGCAAAGAAAACTGGCTCGCTGGGATTCTATGAAACGCTCACATCAGTATTTGAAAAGGTCGCGGATAACTTGCCACGCCCGATCAAGCGGATGTGTAAGTGGATTTATTGTTCTTACTTGCTCAAAAGATCATTGTCCACCCCTACAGCATTGTTCGATGGCCTAGCAGGATCGGGTGCTGACATTGATGTCGTATGTCATGCTCCTTTTCATATGAGAATCTGGGATACTCAGGTACTGCCAGATTTTTGACATTGAAGACGAAATGGAGCAGGCTGTAGCAACCGAAGATGACACAGACCACATACCTCTCGAACCTTCTAACAGGAACGGCCTTGAGCGTCGGGCATCCCGCAAATCCAGCCGTCCGTCAACAGATTCCCTCCGCCCAGCACGACCACCGTCCCCAAAGGAACACGAACCTGATCATAATCCACAACATGCACCGCCGAGTCAGCCTTCCCCCCCGCGGAACATCAGTCACCAGCGCCAGGTCTCTGCGCCCATCTCCCTCCGCAGACGGCTGACCCCCTCGATCCACAAACCCGACGTCGCGCAAAGCCCACTCGCCCACTGGCAGGTTTACCAGCCAGTTCTCCTCGACGAAGCACCCACCACGGGGGACGCCGCCTGGGACTCTCCGAGTGATGGATCGGCGTATTTGCTGCAGCCGCAACTCGGCTACGGCCCTGCGACACGTCGCCGGTTAGCGTCGATGCAATCGATGCACAAGCGTCCAAGCGAGGCGTCGTTGTTTGCACCCGCTGCGAGACCTGTTGGGTTAGGGAGACCGCCGTACCCACCACTTGACACGCGCGCGGAGACGTTGATGGGTCCTTCGTCTCTGTCTTCTGATCTGCAAGGGACGGGGAGGGAACGGGAGATCATGACGGCGGAACAGGTGGAAGAAGCCATGGAAGAGAATGGAGGGATGGCCCGTTTGGTATTCGTGCAACTCGTTTGACGTGAGCGTTTCAGAGAAACTATAGGTCCTCAATTCTATTCTCCCATGTACACGCTCGTGCACAAGATACAGTCAGAATATTTCCATCTGGGGAGCCTTCTCGATTAGGAAGGCCTCGACTGGGACGGCATCTGCCCAGTGGCGATTTCCGATGCATCAGTCAGGCGCTCCACGTCATCTCCAAGTTCCCCGCCACCATGTCCATCGCTGCCGTCAGCCAGCTCGAAAAGTCGCTGCACAAACGAGCACAGACGCACCAAAAGAAGAAGGCGACCAACAACGACGATGCGGCGCCCCCTGAGCCTGACCAACCCGACCTGTCCAAGACCATGCCTTGCTGAATTGCGTCCACTCTACTACCTTTTCGAATCTGGTCGACGATGCGTCCGTATACTCGCACTTTCTTCGCCCCGAGTGGCCTGTATCACCGATCAAGTTCGTGATGTGTTTGTTGGTATCTGTGAACAAGGACGAGCTATCGCTGGAGCAGCTAGTGGCGAGGATCGGTGAGATGAGGGTGATGGTGCGCAAGGAGCACGTAGACATTCGGATGAACAGGTGGCCCGGGATGGCGAAGACGATGTTTAATTTCATCTGTGAGTGTTTTCCGACGTGTTCGTTTACTTCGGTGTTGGTTTCAGGAGCTGAATGGGTGGTTCATCAGTCAAGTACGATCACCAGAGTGGGGCATAAAACCACGAGCTCTGGAGCGCGGGCCGTTGGGGCGTACACTAGCAAGTAATTGACGGCCCGCCAAATGACCGATCAACGAGCACCGCCCAGTTCGTCCTGGAACATTGTCCCCTCCGAGTCCATGATTGCCTTCTTTGCTTCCCGCACCGCCAACAGGTGTCCAGTTCTCAGAAGTTCAGCTGTCGGTTACGGGGTAGTGCTCGTGACCGTAGTAGCCTCATTGTTGTCCGTACCCGTCACCGGCGAACTCTCCGGTGCACCCGCAGACCTGTTCCCGCTCTCAAATGTGAGCAAATAAGGTGATCACCGAAGGTGCAAGGTGCGTCTATTTCGACCATTAGTTCTCTTCTTTTTCTCGGGTGGGCTCGGCGGGCGAGCATTCGAGGATTCCTGAACCGAGGTTGGTTGACGCATTCACTATGACAGACCTGGTCGCCAACATCGCCGATTTCGACGATCCCAACATTGATTATGAGAACACCATTTTTTCTCTGGCATACTCGGTGAGCAACGATTTTTTTTTTCATTACTAGCCCTTCTCCACACTTCCGCTGCCCGTAGCTCACACCCGTCTGGCCCCCAACCACCATCTTCCCCCGAGTCCGCGCACAAGCGGCTGGGTTCTTCCTCCCTGGAGCCAGCAGACCGTTCCCACAAACGCCCTGGCAGATCCTTCCACGTTGTTGATGTACCCAGCGCAGTAGGCACTGGCACAATGATCTTCCTCACATGTGCCGTCTGCCTCGGGTGTGATGCCCACTCGTCTATTTCCTAGCAGACAAGACGTGGGACGGTAAACACGACGCTTACGCTGAGCAAGTCGATCGCAAGCTCTTTGCGAAAACCACTGGCCAGCAACTCTGCAACGTCCCGAAGGTTGTCTTCCCCGAACATGACTCGTGCCCTATGTTTTCCAGGGAGCCTGGTGTGTGATGACAATGAGATATTCACTAATGGACTTGTTTTGGCGTAGGCCCATGTCTTCTGCCTTCTTTTCCTAGATTATGACAAGTGGAACATTATTCGCAAAAGATTATCCATGACCAACGTTTCGCATCAGCATGCGGGATGCCACTTTTCTGGCACACGTCGCGGGTACAAAGCAGATCTCAAGCTGACTGTCACGTAGTGCAATGATTCGAAGATCCTGCCGCTTAGTATCCAGTGGAAGTTCGCGGAAAGCTGGAAGAAATTGCAGAGGGCGGGACTCGGCGACGACTACTCATGGGCTGTTTTTGAGCAGGAACATCCTCTGGATCAAGGACAGGATCCGAGACACTCCCTGTCCTCGCTCACTACGGTTCAACATCAAGCTTCCCGCAACGTATTCCGATAGAGACGAGACGTATGTACGTGATTGACTAGGTTTCAAGGCGACATCCATATTCACTTGCCGCAATAGCTTTTGCCGCCAAGTTATAAGGCTCATCTCACGGGCCTCCCGGGATTCCGGGCACATGTCACATACAGTGTGACCGTAATGGTTGTCAAGCCTAATGATGTCTCAAGTATGGTGAAATCCACGATATTGTTTCGTCAAGACGATTGGTACGTTATGTAGACGCGCGTGTCGCTGCCTCTCACATCGTCCATCCTTTGTAGGACTGTCTCGACCCCATTTTTGTATCTCCCTTATTCTCGCCCATCCGCATCGATACCTGTTCCTCTCGTGGCAACATCACTAAACTGTGGTTTCACCGAAAGTCCAGATTGGAAGTTGTTTTCTTCCACTCTCTCAGCCAATCAACCAGACGTCCGAGATGTGGTAGCCAAGGTTCGTTCGCCGGTATTCATTTCACGCGTTCCCAACATAGTCGAAATAGGTTTACATCCCCACAACACGAATATTCTGTGTTCGCCAACCCATCCCGTTCCACCTATCGTTCCACTCCGACACTGAATCCTTGCGCACCTTCGCGCAAGTCGGTCCTGTGGTTGGTCTGGTCGCTCCGAAGAGACAGATCACACGGATTCAACTCATGCGACAGACGTCGGTGGATGTTCGGTGAGCTTTAACTAATGGAACGTAGGGTTTCAACGTGCTAATTAGCGTTCTAGCAATGCTATGATGTTTGGTACTAAAGCAGATATCTGGCGAGTAGATTGTATCGGTGAAGGTGCATTCAAAAATGCTGTGCGTGCTGAAATCAATCGCTGTTTGATATATCATTCAATCGATGCTGCGTGAAGGGAATGGGGGCTGGGTGGATAGCATTCTCCGGTGAAATCTTCATCTGCAATGATATCACAGTCGGGGGCTTTAGGGCCAGTGGGTTCTCCGTACGGGTATACCCATCCTACCTGTAATCACGGTGCCATTGAACTCAAACCACTTGCAGGACTATCTGGTGCTAGCTATGACGCCCCCCCCCCCCGACCTCTTCAAGTCACCCTTCAAGGAGCTCAGAATGGTTGTACCCGTTCGGCTAGTTACGGATCGTTGGAGCAATGACGCTGCGGGCCCTGGAGCGCCGTCCCTGTCACCTTCAGAGGAGCTCGTCGCCGTACCTAAGACTCCCTACTATGCGTATGGCGATATGCCCACTTCGCCGACAAAATAAGCTTCGATTGATCTTGTTTGTTACAACGAGATGCCCGGAATTAGATCATCGCTTCCTCGGAACACCGTTGGATACGGGCACGTTACTGGTGACCCCGCCATTAATCGAGTAATGATACATCACACTGTTTCGCTCCACTTGACGTTTGTACAGTATAATGCAATTTCTCGTGATCACGTGGGGATGTCAGCATATAATTTCTCCGCTCACCTCTCGACGTTCAACGAGCAGATTCATCATGGCTACTACTACTAGCGAATCGATTCCTCGACCCAACACCGACGACCTCGTACCGCCCGCCGAGTCCGACCAACCTGAGCGTGTCAATGTGCCCGCGTCGCCGTCTTCTCCCGCGGGCCCGCCAGCTGCATCCGATACTTCGCCCCAACAGGGTGTGTGGCAAACACGAACACCACGTTCCTCTCTAGAAACCAAGATCCATCCCGCTAGCTTCCGTACCTATGGTTGACAGAAACGAAGTGCCAGTAGATCAAATCAAGAAACCATCTGAGGTCAACCGAGATGACCCGAACATCAACGTTGTCGACCTGCCGCCACGAAGTCCGACATTCAAGGAGCAAGTGTATGGTTAGTCTTCTCCGTGCTGTAACCACCCGCCCACATGTTTACTGACAGTTTGTGTTCAACGCCAGGGTATGCGAGGGTAGACTATTATATGGTAAGTCATTCCGTGAACTTCGTTACGACGATGACTGACGATTATCTGTATCTCCATTCATTTATCTTGCCAACGACGTCTCTCCTGGCAGCGAAGCATGTGTTTAAGAGCGCTGGGGACAATAGGCCAGAAATTGGTACCAGCCTGAGGTAACTCTGGGATCAGGTATGCGTTTTTCATACCGCATATACGACCCTCTATCGACAGTCATCTACAGTTTCGCCTTTATATCAGGCTCATAGCCAGCATTAGTCAATCTAAACCAAATTTGTGTCAAGTCGACGGTCCCAACGAGGGTGAAGAGGCTTCTGACGAGGACGAAGACACTCCGAGAGGGAATCAAACGAAGGTGGACATCGTCCAGGACTAACTCGAACAGAGCGCACTTCCCGGAAAACAGCTTGAACCAAGTCCAGACCGGTCGACGCTAGAAGCGCAGCGGCTGCGTGCCTTTGTCGATGACATGGAAAAGACCGTCAAAGTATTTTTATTATCATATATGCGCCACACCGGCTTGATCTGGTTTTTGTTTCGTCTATACTCTTCACGATCTCGTCTGACCAGTCTCCAGACTCCAGGACGGATGAAAACTTGTTCATCGCACCCACAGTGCTGCACTTCCTCCTATGCTTCATGCTTCGAAACGGAGTGTTCACGAATTCCCGGCTACGCCTTGATAATCTCAGGCGCGCGCTATCCGTCGCTGCGCTCGCACAAAACGAGTTGCCACTTAGCGCAAAACACGGGCCAATATTTCCTGGACAGTTCGCCTCGCTTGCAAAAGAACAAAAGGAAGCCTGACCATCCATATTTCTGCTACCGTCGGTGATACCCCGGCCAACGAAACACCTACATCAAGCGATACCACCCCTTTCGAAACCGAGCTCAAGGAACAAGACGTCGAAGTCGTGCCGTCCGACGTCGTTTTGGATTCGAT
Organism: Leccinum variicolor; assembly: GCA_038091415.1. Lineage (NCBI taxonomy): Eukaryota > Fungi > Basidiomycota > Agaricomycetes > Boletales > Boletaceae > Leccinum > Leccinum variicolor. The sequence continues at coordinate 27,176 of JBBPOK010000278.1, forward strand.
CACCGTGAAACATATGATGGAGGACAATTTGGACGAGGAACATCAGCACCAGGTGGCAGATGATCCATGGACTCCAGCTATCCAAGCTGAGGAATACACAACCGCGTCATGGACGGACGTATCTGTACCATGTTTGATGCAGATCTTAGGGTCAAGTGCGTTTCCGTTGACGATGGCGACGGGCGTCGTCGAGTTTTTCAACGAGGCTCGGAAAGTGTCGGTCGTCGAGAAGGAATTGGAGAAGAGATTTTTGAGGGTGGTGCTGAGCCTGTGGGTGTGGAGTGCGCCTGAGGAGACGGCGGACTCTCCGACTCGGAGGCCTGTGGTCGTTGCTGGGTCGAGGAGCACGGAGGGGGTGGACGACTGCAATGTCGAGAACACGGACTATGGCGCCTGGGATGCGTACCGCGACGACGTGACGATTCTGGTGGACGGGGAGATAGCGGCGGACTTGGTGGTCGGAATGGGACTTTGTGGAACGGGGTGGGTGCAGATGATACCGAAAGACATGGGGGAGAGTGAGGGGCACGCAAAGGGGTGCTATTGGTACATGGAGAGCTTGGTGGCGAGTTTCCTGAGCTATTCTACGGAGGGAGATGTGATTGAAATAATGGGCGAGGAGGACGAGGAATCTTAAAGGGTTGGGGTTACGGAAGTAGTAGTCTTCGTTACGTCCCGGAAATTACCGACAGACCGCTATGCATCTATCTCGTCTTTTCGCACTCGCACTATCGCCGCCAGCCACGCTGGAAGCCCTGTTCCATTGGAGCGGTGTTCACACCCATGACGACGACAAGACCGAGTCTGACGGACCTGCTGACGATCGATTCGTCTGTGAGTAGTTATTCTTCGTACTCGAGAGAGACGGAGTACGCGGCTGGGTTTCAAGTTAGCGTTGTGGGGAATTGGTGGACGGTGCTCGTACCGACAAACAAGGCTGTCATGGACAAGTAAGTTATTATACCAATTGAACTATTCAGGCTATTTATAATTTTGGCGCTCGCAAGGAAACCGTACGCTGCGTTTGTGTTCTGTGAGCATGAAGATCTTATGTATGTCGTCCTCCCCGGGCAAGGCCGCTCATCGTGCGATTCTTTCCTTAGAACCAGATCTCGTTGTCCGATGTACCGGTGACCCGGTGATGTACGAGACGTTGCTTGAAGGCAAGTCGGCCACGTTTTCGCCCGTCAAGGGTGCAAAAATGTCGCAAGGCTCACGGGAAAAAGTGCGTGCCCTGTCCTCGTCTCATTCTGGCTGACCAGCCCACAAGGCCGCCCTTTGTGCCCAGCTCCTGCTCGCAACCCGCAGACGAACCCATAGAAGTTCTCTAAGATGTCTAGCAGAGCGGGACTGTACGGAGGAATTCAATTCTCCTCGGGCGCAACGCTCAGCTTTTCCTCCTCCTCCTCCTCCTCCTCCTCTCCCACAAGCACCCATACAATGCAGACCCAACAACAAAGACGAGGATCAAGTTTTCTTTTCCAATTCACCATCCCGGGCACCCGATGCGCAACCGAGAACTGCTGTCGAAGAAGGGGCTATGACATCCGTACGATCTGGATCGGTGGCAGGGAAATCTACAGCCGGTATCTCCCTCTCCTGCGTCTTTGACGTGTACACCCAAAATATCGACGGTGGCGCAACCATGGCCGTCTCACGCATTTTCATCCGACCCCCACGTCTCATTCCTGTTTTGCGACCACCGCCCAGGATGGTCCACCGCGCTCGCGTTTGCGCCCATTCGCAGGACCGAAACCAAGGCGAAACTCCGCCATGAGGTTACCACCGGTGGCGCTGGCACCACCACTGATCCTTGGGACGCCTGCCAAAGCGAATGCAAGCATTTCCGCCACCGCCGTTGTGTTTTCGCTACCTGAACTAGTCACGCCCGCAAGTGACCAAGCGGGAGTCAAGGACGACCACCGGGTGGAAGAAGAAGCAAGGTTGGGGCCAAGAATTCGAAGCCTCCGTCGATGATCCTCGACGAGGACGTCAACGGCTTTAAAGCCCAGCAAAGACGCAAGGGACAGGGTGGAGGCGGGAGTGGGGGCGGTGTGATGGGGAAAAAAGGTGAGTACGGAAGTGAGAGACGGTTCATCGATGCATCCGTCTGATTGGTCATGTCCAGAGCAAAAACTTGCAGCCCGTTGCCACTTCTATGACCCATTGAAATGGCGTCATGTTCATGGACTTGGAAATTAGCGCCGCTGCCGCGAAGACGTGCATGCATACGGCCATGCACTTTGTGCTGCATCGAGAATGTGCCTTTGATTAGGATGTGCGCCCCGAGTCGACGTCGACTGCAAACGACGCGCGAGTCAAAGCGGTACACACGCTATTGACATAGCGATGGTTCTCGACTCCTCGGCTCTGGCATCTCGCGCATTGTGCGTACGGGGCTACTGCGAACTCTTCTATTGCATGGTTTAAACTCGACACGAATTAGCTACATGACTGATTGGGCAAGCAAGCCCGCGTTCCTTTTGTTCTTGGGAGAACCCACATCGAGCTTGGGTGGTCAGAACGTATGAAACTTGGTGTCTTTCTTGCAAAAACACACAGATCAAGAATAGGCCATTGTCGCATCAAGAATTATCTGAAAGCACCCCTCCCTTCTTCAGAGCTTACTAGGTCGATGCCACCATCTACCCCCGAAGGGATTATGGACAAGAGCGTGCGTGTTCGTCCTCATTATGCCTATCTGAGTTTCACAGCGAGCCCTTCAGCGTGCACGTCAACTTCCTGCGACGAATGTGGTTAATTTGATTTTCGTTCTCGCGCATCATGACGCTGTGACTTCCTCTCGTCGACCACTCGTAGGACAAGGCACGAGTCTTGTTGACTTGACAAGCCTCTCGCTGCCACTCATTTTGACCCGCCACTTAACTCCCTCGATCTCTTTCTCCCGATCAACATCTCCTCCGTTGATCGAGCGAGGGTCTTTCTTTGCCTAGTATTTCATGACCTCGAGGGTCCTGACCAGCCAAATCCCTGCGATGACGAGTACTCGCGCCAGAACCCCGGATAATCTCCATGGCTGAGACGTATAACAGATGTCGAGTTGGCCGAAGAGAACGTAGACACACACTGCAGAAGAAACTGAGTGGGGAAGAACCAAGTCAGCAGAACGAATTTTGCAACGCCTGGTGGATTCCCTTGAGAGTGAAAAGAAGGCGAAAACTGTGGTCGTGTCATCGTCACAGAGAGGTACTATCCGAGCAGTCACTGATCTGCGAACGACTTGCTGACAGAGTGCAGTGGCAGAATCCAGCTCACATCGTTCCCGTCCATCAAGGTAACCTCAGGATGGTCCCCGAGAGAAGCCTTATTTTCACTATTTGCCGCCTCCACGAACTGCACCCTCATCACAGCATACAGATCAATTGAACGAGTCTCATGCCCTGATTGTCCTTCAAAATTTCCGACATCGGCTTCTACATCTGCAATGACACTGGAGGAGATCGACTTTCCGCGTGGAGGTGGAACTACTCTGACAGCACTTGAAGTCAAAACTATCCGAGCAGAAGGGGCCAGGGAAGCGGACCAGGAACTATTTGCTGTAGGTGGCTCGATCCGTGGTGAACAGTCAAGTTAATGTCTTCTAGTCTACGAAGCAATCCCAGGTTAAGCGTAAACAACGCAAGTCCGATCTGAAGGGCAAAGCTACGCCTACAGAGGTTGGGGTGGAGAAAAAAGATGACATTCGTATCGAGTACCTAAGCTACAAGGTAAATTATGCACCGGTCCTGCACTACTGATACTAATTTCCCGTAGCGTCTCGTTTCGGGTACGAAGGTACTTGGTCAAGTGATGTCGATACAACCTCTCGCCATCGTGGTCTCGCTGCCTAACCAACTCTTTACCCACGTTCCCATCACTCAAGTCACGTCTCAGCTCACCAAGCGACTAGAGTCAGCGGATGACATCGAGGATGAAGAACCTGGTGACGGCGAATTAGAGTCTTCTGCCCATGTTCCAGACCTGACCGACCTATTTCACGTCGGGCAGTATGTTCGTGCTGTTGTTATAAGCTCGCATGCTCCCGGTACAACCGATGTAATCGGGCTGGCACGCGTCCGTGATGACGCAGTTCGAAGTAGTCGGAGAGTCGAGCTCAGTCTCCTCCCAGAAAAGGTCAACATGGGTGTACGGAAAGCCGATTGAAGGGCTGGATATGTGAGTTTCTTTCACCATCGCAATAAGCCAGACACTTATCATACATCAGTCCTTGAGCGCATCTGTGAAAAGTGTCGAAGACCACGGATACATTCTTGATCTTGGTGTACCCGATGTATCCGGATTTTTGCCATTCAGTGAAGCACACAAGAATGGCTCGGAGGATTCAAGACTACATGCTGGAGCACTCGTAAATGTCTCCGTGACTAAAATGTCGTCGAACGGTCGCATTTGCACTCTCACCAACGATCCTAAAGTGCTTGCGTCATCTTCGGTGAAGCCTGTCATCAATCTCTGCCATTCATAGCGTTGAAATTTTCTTAGATATCTGAAGTGACCAACGGTTCATCTGTGTTGCCGGGTTTATTAGTCCAATCCCTGATAACTGCCGTAGTTCCGAACGGGTTGAATTTGCAAATCCTAGGTTTCTTTGACGCCACTGTCGACGAATTTCACTTGCCTAGCACACACGGATCGCTCAAAGTAGGGAAAAAAGTAAAGACGAGAGTGATATGCGAACTCTCGGAAACAACACCGCCACGATTCATTGTCACACTTGCAGAACACCATATTCGACTTTTTTCAGCCCAAAAATACATCCGAGGACCAAGATTTACATGTTTCCTTCCCTGTAGGCACTGTCTTGGATTCAGTGCAGGTCCGTCGAGTGGAAGCAGAGAGAGGGCTGCTCGTAGAGATACAACCTAATCAAGAAGGATTTATCCACGTGAGCATCCCGGTAGTCAGCATGTTAATCCCTGTTAACGATGTCCAGATTTCACACGTCTCCGATGAACGCATCTCCTCACTATCACCATCATCCGGAACATGGAAATTAAACTCTTCCCATAAAGCACGCGTAATTGGCTATCATCCTTTTGACGGCATTTTGCAGCTCTCCCTGCGACCGTCGGTCCTAGAACAACGGTTCATACAGGCTGGCGAAGTGCAAGTCGGCGAGATATTGAAGGGAACGGTCAAACAATTGACGGCTTCTGCATTGTTCGTGTCTATGGTTGGAAACGTAGACGGAGTGGTCTGGCCAACACACTATGCTGATATACCTCTCAAGCATCCTTCAAAGAAATTCACGGTCGGAGGAAGCATAAAATGTCGTGTACGTACTGCTACCTTCTCATGTTTCCTGTTTATTCATCGGATTCAAGGTGCTCACAGTCGATCCAGAGCGGAATCGTGTTGTGTTGACGGCAAAAAAGACACTGCTGGACACTACGTTACCTATCTTGACCAGTTATTCTGATGCCAAAGTTGGGTTTCTCACTCACGCCGTCGTATTTCGGGTAACGGACAAGTACCTCATGGTCGAGTTCTTCAACAATGTCAAGGCTATAGTGCCCGCACTCGAGGCTAGGTATGATATTTTAATTGCGGTGGGCATGGTCATTTTAATCGGAACCGCTGGTAATGATTCGCGTGGACCACAACGGTCCATGCTTCAGCGTGAGAACCCAGTATCAGCGTCTTGTGTTTATCATGAACGGGTGTCACATCTGCGAACAGACGCTTGGCATGTCGTGGCATAGACCCCCTTGCTAGATTGCCACGGAGCTCCAAAAGGAATATCCTGTGTTGGCTCGGCTCGGCCTTTCTATCATTCTGACTCGGGCGGTTCCTCGTGCAACTTCCCTTTGCCAACTCGGACGTCAGTACGCGTCGTCTCGCTTTTTTCAGTGTGCGCTTTTCAACACGCGTACGCCGGGATGGGCACCCAGTGACGGGGGTCTCGGTTCAGAGTGGTTCTTCAATTATGCGCTCTTGGCCAAGCATGTTCTGGTATTTCCTGCTGGGGTATAGTAAGCGCTCTCTCCTACTTTTCGTGGGTGTGCTGAATAATCGTCGCGAACCATATGTTTGGATACATGCATGAAATGGGGATGGGCTTCAAGCTCATCCAATTGGTTACGTTTGACTGGGCTCAGATCACGCAAGTCATCGGTGCGCTGGCGTTGGTCGCGGACGATCTGTTTTTCCTGATCTTTGCCTACAGCTCGATCGTTGTCAACATGCGCACCGAACAGCAAGACCTTCGCGCTCTCGTACGGCCTCGCGTTCGCGTCGATCACGGCGACGATGATGCACGCGTTCCTCTCCTTCCACAAGCAGATATGGACACACGAGAAGCCCAACATTCACGCCCGGCTCCTGTCCATATATAAGCAGGTCTCCGAGTGGTGGTATGCCATTATATTTGGTGCGTGCGACGAGGTCGTCTGCGCAAGGTCATCGGATTTACGCGCGTTGCAGTGGCGACGTTCGTGTTTGACGTCATCCTGATCGAGGTGTGGCATACCGGTTTCCGGTGTAGATGTTTTGCTTGCCGTTGGAAATGGGTGCGTACGATTCGAGTTTGTTCGGGATATGGTGGTGCTGACGGGCCTCTGTTCCTCCTCGTTCAACTCGGATGCAGCCCTTTTCTATGTGGTACCCATCGGCGTGATTCAAGCTATCACCAACCTGCAGGTTGGATTCAAGTGCGTTTTTTTTGGCGACGTCTCATTTCGTAGTTCCTTGTCCGCTCACGTTGACGTAGTGTCATCACAGATTTCATCGTCGGGTACGCGCTCCTGGTAGACCAATCGCGATGATGCTGTTCAAGATGTGGGGGCACATCACAATGTCTCAAGGTACGTGTTGTTGTTGAGGAGAGCGTCTGGATTATGTCTGACATTTCCTTGCTTCGACGACAGCGCTTACGTTTGCGGGCGATTCTAGCTGGGACATTACATGAAGATTCCGCCTCGGTCACATTTCTCCTCTCAAAGTTATCCGTCAGCCTAGCTAGCTGCGTAAGGAAAGCGGTTATTCTCCACTTGCAATGGAAAGAGGACGAGGTGAAGCTTTCTACTACTACCGATGGGCGTCACGTTCCCACCCAGTTGTGTGCAGTTGTCTTCGCAAGAGCCCGCAATCTAATGTCGCACGAACTAGTACTGACTTTCGCTCTCAAACACTTCCACAGTTTTTGAAATTGACGTCCTCGCTACTACTCCTCAGCGTCGCCAGTCAATGTCATGACATTTTGGTCAATTCGACGAGTACTATGGGGCCGGAAATATGGCAGGTATGTCTTTCATCTTGGCTCTTTTGCAGGCGACATATCCCATGCAGCCTCAGCTTCTGGGTCAGCACATCATCATCTTGAACAACGCCGATGTCGCTATGGAGATGCTTGACAAGAAAAGCTCTTTCTATTCTGATCGTCCCGTTCACCCCATGGGTGGCGAACTCGTTGGTTGGAGGAAAGAATACGCTCGTCCTCCTTCCCTATGACGATCGTCTTCGTGAATACCGCAAAAACTTTGCTCGTGTGATTGGCAGCCGTGCAGCGATGAACACCTACCACCCTATCGAGGAGATGGAGACCTGTCGCTTCCTGCAGCTGGTGCTCGCGAAACCCGCCGAGCTATCGAACCACATCCGCCACACTGCCAGCGCCATTATCTTGCGCATCTCCCATGGTTATGAAGTCAAGGAGAACCACGACCCCTTTGTTGACCTTGGAGACAAGGCAGTCGACCAGTTTTCCAAGTCTACGGCCACTGGTGCTTTCTTGGTTGACGTTATACCAGCTCGTAGGTCATCATCGCTCCCGGATAACGAAGCTGTCCGTCTCATTTCCGTCATACAGTGGCTCACGTTCCCGATTGGTTCCCTGGTGGGTGCGGGCTTCAAGGTCAAGGCAAAGGAATGACGCGCGACCCTCTAGTAGGAGATGGTTCGACATCACGCGTTTTAGGCGGCGGGAGTCGCCCCGGAATCCTTCGTTGCCAACTTGCTCGAAGGCAGGACATTATCTGCAGAGGAAGACCACGTTGTGAAGTGCCAGTCCGCCTCATCGTTGTACTCTGGTATGTTAAACTTCCCTTTGGATACAGGATTCGACTGAATGCGTGTACAGGCGGTGCTGACACTGTGGGTAACGAGCAACGTTTAGTGGTGGAACGTGTTGTTGACTGACAGCATTGACAGACCGTTTCGGTGATCTACTCCCTGTTCCTGGCTTTGACGCTCTTCCCCGAGGCGCAGAAAAAGGCACGAGCAGAGATTGACGCTGTCATTGGCTCGGATTGACTTCCGAACTTTTCTGATCGTGATTCGCTGCCGTATGTCGAGGCGCTCGCGAAGGAGATTTTTCGTTGGGATACCGGAGCAGGTGTTCCGCGCCGTGTAACCGAAGACGATATTCACGATGGATACTACATCCCCAAAGGCTCTTTGATTATCACCAACCTTTGGTTCGCAAGCGGGTTCTGTCCGTCATTTTTTTTCACTGATCTGAGTTTGATAGGTTTATGCTTCGCGACCCTCGAAGGTATTCTGAGCCTGATGAGTTCAAGCCAGAGCGTTTCCTTGCCCGCGAAGGAAAGGAGCCCGAAACTGACCCTCGCACCATCTGCTTTGGTTTTCGGAGATGGTTAGTTTTCGTTCTCGATGGATCATTGGTTATTTGGCTGACTTGGCTTCTGGACTAGCATCTGCCCAGGTTAATATCCGCTCAACGCCACGTCCGATCTGAAAGCTGACTATCTTTTTTTGTTGCGATCAGGAATGTACCCGGCCGACGCGTCTGTGTGGATCTCAGTCGCAATGTCAGTTGCAGTGTTTGAGGTGTTCAAGGTTGTTGAGAATGGCGTTGAGATCACGCCAGAGGTGGACCCGTCGACGGGAACCATCAGGTAAGGCATCATTGCCTGTTCACGGCGTTGGGTTGGGGAACTGACGGGGGTTGCAGTCACCCGAAGCCGTTCAAGTGCGCCATCAAGCCGCGCTCGGCTAAAGCGTTGGAGCTCTTCCAGCATGACCCTGTACTGTGAACCCAGGAGGTCATATCCATTCAATCTAGGTTGATTTGGAGTGTTCTTTTAGCCATTCCGGACGGCTACTTTTGCCTGTTGGTATTGTTGATATTCGGTGCATTTGCGTTCGCGAGGACGTGTCTATGCGTGGGCTAACCAGCGGGAAAAATGACACAGGTTGGTGATGAGTTCTTTACGCACCACGTTGGCGGGATGCGTTCATCTCTTATTCGTATCTCGTCTCCAACGTCGTCGCGACAATCAGTAAGTTATCGCATCATTTTCCATCGTATCTGATGTTTGCTTTCCCCCTTTTAGTCGCATCACGATATGCAAGGCGACGATAAGCGTTCAAGTTAAACATTTGTGAGAAATTTCTAGGCGGTATGGTACGAGTCACGTTCGTTCAGTGACCTTCTATCCTGCGTAACTCACACTGCGTGACAATCGCAGATCGATTCAATCTGGTAAAATCGAATCTGGTGAGATCTAATATGGTGAGACGAACACCTCTGACATCTGTGCACCGAAAGTGGTTTGCGTATCAACGGCTCCAAGTTACTATCGAGTCGCCGAATCATGGCATTGTTTTGACACGACATAAGCTATCTGCAGCCAGGTTGGGCCCCGATGAGCTCAGATTCTTAGAAAGGATGTCATTACATACTGTCAACGGTACGGCTGTACTAATGCTGTATCTGTACGCGCTGTGACTCGGAGCACTTCAGCGTTGTGAAGAGGTTTAGCAGCTGATCAGTTCTAGTTCAGTAGCTTTGGGTCTGATGCCAGCTGTTGTCATGCAATCTCCTCCACTCACAACCGTGACTGGAAACTTGTGATCTGGTCCTGCAGACAATGTGATGATGTCAAAACTACCTGGCACTCTGTAGTTATATGTATCTTGTAGGTGATTTCCTTCACTTGCATTTGTGGTCATTTTGACATCTGAAGGTAATGATGATTGACAGAGTTGGTATACTTGGTGATAATATATAGCCAGACATCTATTAGACATTTGATCAAACTTGGTCATGTCTGAAAGTGGATGTCTGTATTTTGCATGTGAGTAATGCATGGTCATTTGTTGATAATTAAATGCTCATGAACCATTAGGGTGTTGTTGATTGAACATCATATGATAATGTCTTATTGCTCTTTATCTGAATGATATAGAATTGTCAACAAATGATCACCTACTGGTCATCACCATCTGAAGGATGAATAGATATCAGTATAGATTATATGCCTTCAGTATGAATACAAATGATCAGTGGTTATAAATACTTATTGTGATCATGGCATAATTGTAGGTATATATCAGAACTGACTGGTTATACTAGAGATTCACTATTGGTAATGGTATATTTTGATTGAGAGAGCTGGCATGCTTGATGATAATCTAGCCAGATGTCTAACATTTGATCAAAACTTGGTCATGGATGTCTGTATTTCACATGTGAATAATGCATGATCATAGGTTGATATTGGTTGCTCATAAACAATCGGGGTGGTGTTGGTTGATTATTGCATGATACTTCATTATCTTTCATCATTTGAATGATATAGATTTTATCAGCAAATGATCATTTATTGCCCATCAGCCATCTTAATGATGGGTATATATCAGTATAACTCATATGCCTTCAGTATGGAGGTAATTTTTAAGTGACTATAAATGATTATTATTTCCATGGCACAATGATGAATGTTTATCAGAACTATCTGGTTATATCAGCTCTTCACCATTCCCCTGATGATATTGTCATCACTTATAATTGTATATCACTTCCATAGCATAATTGTATTTACATGCCAGAACCATCAGGGTAAATCAGCTCTTCACCATTTTGCTAATCATAATGTTAGGTATGTATCAGAACTATCTGGTTATATCAACTTAATGGGTGTTTATCAGAACCATCTGGTATATCAACTCTCCACTATCAGTAATGTAGCATTTTGATTGAGAATTTGATCAAATGATATCTGTATCTTACATGTGGAAAATGCATGATCTTCATATGATATTGCATGGTCATGAACTATCAGGGTGATGTTATTTGATCATTGTATGATATTTAATTATATTTCATCATCCAAATGATATAGAATTATCAATCAGCCATCTTAATGATGAATACATATCAATATAGATAATGTGCCTTCAGTATGGAAATCAATTTTCAATGGTTATATATGTGTATGATTTCCATGAGATAATGATGGGTATCTATCAGAACTATCTGGTATATCAATTCTCTGCTATTGGTAATGGAATATTTTGATTGAGAGAGTTGGTATGCTTGATAATAATCTAGCCAGACATCTAACATTTGATCAGATTATGTCTGTATTTTACATGTGGATAATGCATCATCATCCTATGATATTGCATGCTCATGAACCATCAGGGTGATGTTAGTTGATCATTCTATTATGATTCAATATCTTTCATCATCTGAATGATATAGAAGTATCAATAAATGATCATTTACTGGTAATCAGCCATCTTAATGATGAATACATATCAGTATAGATAATGTGCTTTCAGTATGGAAATTAAGTTTCAATGATTATAAATGCTTATTATTTCTATGGCATAATGATGAGTATGTATCAGAACTATCTGGTTATATCAGCTCTTCACCATTCCCCTGATGTGCGCATGGTACCCGGCTTAGAGGCCCGGCTTATGGAGGCATGCGAGGAGGATGTGGTTGCTATTGCAGATTTGGTAATTGTGGTAGCCTCACTTGTCGGTGTTTACTTACCAGCCTCTTCGAGCAG
>JBBPOK010000279.1:0-38789 GCA_038091415.1 Leccinum variicolor
ACAGGAAGGTGTGGTATTGCAAGTTGGAAGTCTGTAAACGGGAGGGTGGGCAGCTATCGTATTTCCTGCAAGATGCCTTGACGATAGTTACCGGGTGTCTTGCAATCATTCCGCAGGACGTGGTGTTCGATCTGGACATTGACGTAGGGACAAAGCACAGATACAGCCGCGGTGTCCGCAGAGCTATTCCGCCATGGGCGTCCTGTGCACTGCCTGTTCCTGTTCACCGTGCAGTTCATCCTCCAGCTTCTTCTCATTTCCCAGGGATTTTTATTTGGCCAGATCACGTTCATCGTCTCGCTCACCGCGTCGTGGACGTATAATTACAACCTCTCCTCGGCAGAAAGATACAAGTTGACCTGCTCTTTCAGACATTTGGGAGGCCGCAAATATACCGGCCCTGTGTCGGGACCAGAACGACGATGGCAGTCTTGGGGTTGCCTCTTGCTTTTCGACGACGTCAATGACTCGTCTCCACCTCGGGGCATTCGCTCAGACGGAGTTGTAGGGGGCGGGAGCCCCAAGCTTAGATAGACTGTCCTCATAGAGTATATACGCTCCACACGGGACAAAAATTGATTTAAAAAAAAAAAAAAAAAAAGACTCGTCTGTGCAAGAGGGCCAGGACTGATCATACAGGCATGTCTCCCGCACGTCATAGCTACTCGTAGGGCGTGGAGGTCGTGGATCTCGCACCCATGTACGACCACACCGTCCCGCTCGCGCGGTATGTCGCGATGTCAGGTGGGACAATGTAGGGGAAGATATGGCAGGTCAGGAAAGTGTATCGGAGGGATAACCCGGACATGTCAAAGGGACGGATGAGGGAGTTTATGCAGGGCGGTACGTCCTGCCCCCGCCCATTTGTTCATGACACCTGCTTCGATCCGGGCGCTGACTACCCATTTGGTAGGATTTGGACAACGTTCGTTCGTCACCTCTCTCTGTGAACGCTTATATCCGACACAGCGACACCATCTATACCGACATCGGAACCCCCGTCCTCGTCGCCGACTCGATTCTCCAAAAATACGCTGCAAATGATCGGGACACGGCTGAGAAAGCAATGGCTCGCGCGAGGGCGAAATATAGGTTTGCTTCAATTCGTCAATATTTGAACCCGCTGGAATCGGAGATTTATCACCAGATCAAGAACGCAGTGATTGGTGTAAATCCAAGTATTCGTTCACGATCGATGCCGAAATCACTGTGGATCTGTTTCTATCGCGCCAACTGGTATTCACTCGCTCTCTTGAAGTATAGTTCGCGACAAGAAGGTACTCGGCGTCTGAGGTGAGATGACGCTCGTCTCACGATGACGCTAGTCTACGAGTACTTTATCTCGCACCACATGGACAAGGCTTTCGAGTCGTTGTGCAGTTCTGTCACCTGTTTGCTCGGTTACTTGGTTGCTTCACCCATTTCTGCCTACGTACTAGCGACACGCACATTGCTGATCTCCAACCAGATGATCTTGGATCGCTCGTTGACACGTTTCACATGAAACTATCGTCTCTGCACATCGACAGTCAAGCCTGTGTGTGCTCCGTCGACGCGTTGTACCATCAAGCGGATGCCAACCGTCCACTCACTGTATGGAACTGCTGGTGAAGTCGGAAGGCTTGGCGAAGGAAAAGGTCAAGCAACGAAAAAAGTCCCTTGGCTTACGGGAGGTGAATATGGGCCTCGGAAACTACAAGGTAGATTTCGGTCCGTATCCTTCGTGCCGGTGACATGCACAGTCACTGTTGATCTCCAACCAGACGCTCTCGGATTATTCCCCCTATACGCCAAGTGGACAAGCCCTCTCCGAGTCAATCGATCACTTTGGCCATCTATGAAAGAGTCGCAGCTCCTCTCATATCCGCGTACACAATTCCGCCATCGTCATTGGCGCGGCGGACTTGGAAGATGGAATGGATTTCGGATTCGTTCCTTCAGCCACTTGCTGGATATATTTCGGAACAAAAAAGCCAGACAATGGATGGAAATGACAAGACCTCAGACTGTTGCTATTGTTTTGTCGAATCTGAATTAGTCACCACTTGCCTGAATCATAACCTGCACAAAGATATTAGTCGCCAGAACGTGTTTCATCGGAATTTACATGCCTTCCGCGACGTATCCATCTGGTCCCAACAAGACGTGAGGGCAACACTTGCAGGGAAGTCATGATAGCGAGCCTCAGGCTGTTGTGCCTAATACATAAGCCATCGAGACGGAATCAGCTCAACGTCGCCTCACGACAACCCAGGACGGTTCCACAGATTCTAGCGCCCCTGCAATGTTCGATGCACACTGATGTGTGAGATAGTGAAACTACGAAGCGGTAATGATGAGCAATGGTATGGGCAAAAGCCCGAAGAGCTGCGAGGGTGGGTGGCACTCGAGCAGATCGCGTGACGAGGCTGCAGTCGAGTAACGTGCAACGGTGTAGGGCCGCACCGCACCAGCTTGGCCGCAGAGAGGTCCAGCAGGGGTGGGGGAAATGGCGCGGAGGGTTTTAGAGCAACCAAGCACATACATGTTTTGTTTCATCTTTCCTGGCATCTCAGCTAGAGAGGGTGTAAGCCCGTTCTTCGTGTTTGATCCGGCCTTACACTTTTTGCACTTGGATCAAGTTGGATGGAGCTCAAAGTGCGCCATACACCGTTGGTTGAAATTTGAAAATTGCACCTCGCCGTGCGAGACCCTCAAATTTTCAATGCGAGAAGAGCCTATGATATCATCCATTGGAAAAATAGAATAGGTGATTAAAGCGGTCGAAAAGTGGCAAAAGGCGGATAGCAATTAAAGCTAGGCATGCGGGAGAATTCGAATCTAGCGGGAATGAGCGGTGGTGACTCCTCAACTGCACGAACAATCTGATTAGATCTAGAGAATTGTTAGTACGGCCCGCGCTTCTGGAGGAAATGAGCACGGTTTCGGCATTGGAGGGGCCATGTTCGAGCGGCGTATAAGCGGGGGTAATGATGGCGGCGGTATTGTCGGAACCCTTCTTTGTGACCAAGAGGGCGCACGCCGTTGTCTACATGTCACGGGGCGCTAGTTCGTCGCGTCGTGGTGTCACCGAAGGCGGACAAACTGAGGACGAAGTCTAGGTGTGCGTAGGGCAGGCGACAGAGAAGGCAAGGGAGAGCGACGACATGTAGCTGTGGTCCCGCCGAGAGCGCACAACGCGTCGTCGCGGGAGAGCCTGGTTGGGCGACGGAGACGGCGTCTGGGCGCGTCATGAGAAGTTAGGTGGGCAGTGTCGAAGGGGTGTGCTGTTTGCGTGACCATTGCGAGGGCGTATGGCACCCGTTTTGGCTGCATGGGTGATAGCGGCGTCGAGGGAGATGCTGAAACGATTGCGTGCGGAGAGGCGACGGGTGCCTCGAGGAGGTCGCTGACGACGAGCCGATTGGATGGTTTCATCGTTACGGCCCGATCGTTTGATCTCCGTCTTCTTCTATTTACGTAACTGGTGCTTCTCGAAGGTTTCGCTTACTACATGATCCGTTTGAGGTTGTATCGATTCCTGTTTGGTGACATTAGAGTGGACTCCACCATGATGAATGATTGCTCCACCAGGAATCCAGGATTAGAAAGTATCCGCTGCTTCATACACTGCCACAAGCTAAAGATATATAAGTACCTTCAATGAGACCACTTCCTTTGTTTGCAAAGTCACGATGGGTTTCGAGCTGCCAGATTTTCTAGATCGCTTCTCAGGTATTACCTGCTGCATTGCAGTTGCTGCCACCGCCATTGTCGTCATCGCCAGGCTATCGTGGGTTTCCAACGTAAATAAACTCCATTTCATCATATGCTCTGGAGCGGGTTTTTGACACACTCCGCTAGCTCGATGCTTTCCCTACCGTTGGTCCTGGCTTGCTTGCCTCCTCGTGGAAGTTTAGGTTTGCGACCGATACCAAGGGGCTTATACAAGAAGGATACGAAAAGGCATGTTCGTATTTGTTTAATATTACGCATTTTATCACGGTACTACAGTACAAGCCTAAACCGTTCAAAATCGCTGGCTGGCTCAGATGGATTGTCATCCTGAGCAACCGTGATCACTTGGAAGAACTCTCAAGAGTATCCGAAAACGTGCTTTCTTTGCGCGAAGCCGTGGAGGACGTGAGCAATTTCCCGGTCGTGTAGAACCGACCTTACTCATTATCCTCGACAGATAACCAACAGCAAATTTCTGCTTTCGCCCGACATATTTGGAAATCCATATCACACTTCAGTCATTCGTCACAAACTGACTCGAAATCTCGAAACGATTCATCCTGAGATCAGAGACGAGATAGTCACCGCATTTGACCAGGGTCTCGATCTCAATGGCAATGGTGAGGGGCCTGCTCAATCGAGGTTTGTCCTCTTCTGATCTGCGCAATGATCAGAGTGGAAGAGTGTGCCGGCACATGGCCTTGTCTTAAGGGTCATTTACAGGATGATGAATAGAATACTCTTGGGCCTCCCATATTGTATGTTCTTCTGTTGCTCTCATATCCTTGTGTGCTTGACACATTGCTTTAGGTCGAGACCGGGAATGGCTTGATCTCAACATGCATTGTGATGCTGAGATGGGCAACCCAAGTGGCATGATTGCCATGTTCCCCAAATTTCTAAGAGCGTCAGTTATCTTGTTATATGACCACTGGCAGAGATCGATCTTGATAGGATTCAAGTCTAGTTGCATGTTTCTATACGGGTCCGGCTCGAAGTATCAAGCGCTGTGTCAAGTATCTTCGTCCGATTATTGAAGAACGACTGAGGTGCATGGACGAGTACGGAGACAAGTGGATCGATAAACCGGTTCGTGGATCCTTCGTTCCTGATATGCATATAACTCACCATCTTTATCAGAACGACATGTTGTCCTGGTTGATGGACGAAGCAAAGGGCTCAGAGTTAACGGTCAAGTCTTTGGTAATTCGAGCAATCGCTGTCAACGCTACTGCCACACACGTGAGTGCAGTCGTCGAGGATTCTTGTTTGATCCTAATCGGTCACATATATCAGACAACCTCTACAGTATGTTCAAATTAATGCAAGAGTCCCATTTGATCTAACGAGGTGTTGATAGGGCTTTACTCATGCACTTTTCTACCTCGCAGAAAACCCTCAATGTGCCCAGTTGCTTCGGGAGGAAGTCGAATCGATCGTCAAAAAGGATGGATGGTCGGCAGCTTCCCTGGGCAAGATGACGAAAGTTGACAGTTTCCTGAGGGAATGTCAGCGTCTGGAAGGTGTAGCTTCCAGTGAGTGCTTATTACATCATTGATAGTTTTGCGTTCTGATCGCTCGAGCCGATAGTAAGTCTCATACGCGTCGCACAAAAGGACTTTACATTCTCGGACGGCACTTTCATACCGAAAGGGACGACGATGTATGCTGCCAGCGGACCTATACATTATGATGAGAAGATCTACGACAATCCTTACGTGTTTGAGCCTTTCCGGTTTTCCAAGATGCAGGAGGAGGATGGAAACAGTTCGAGGCGGCAGTTGTCTGCCACATCTATGGATTATCTCGTATTTGGGCATGGCAGGCACGCATGGTAAGCTTCATGTCGCTTTCACTGGATGGTTGATAGCACGATTGTTTGATAGCCCGGGACGTTTCCTCGCTGCGAACACAATGAAAACCATGCTGGCACATGTCGTCATGACATACGATGTCAAGCTCGAAGACAACACGACGCGCCCACCTAGTTTGCTCATGGGGACTGCGGTCATACCCGATCACAGTGCAAAAGTCTTGTTTCGAAAGAGGGTGGATTGAGCAATATACCTTTTGTTACGAATGTTATGTCTCCCATATTTGTAACCGTCTCTCGAGCTCGCGTGCACGATCTATGTAATACGAATTGTCAGGAAGTTGCGATGAGCGATCGACCAAAATCGTGGTTGAAAAAGGGATCCTAGATCGCTCGCTACACCCAGCAGTAGCATGCTGCAAAGTCTGACGCGGTCTATTTATCTGTCACTATGGTATGCAGGGAAAAAAAGTATAACGAGACGAAAACAAACAAAAAACCCAACCCTACAAAACGACGTACTCACATCAGATCAACCTCCCACTCGACCACCCGAGATACGTCGGCGTCCGCTTGATCCACTCAACAATCTCCTCCCGCTTCACCTTGGTCCCCTGATCCGTCGCTTGCACCTTGACCTTTTTGCCATCCACGAACTCCCACTTTTGCTCCTTGATGATGACGAGACCTTGCTTAAGCTCGTCGCCGCCAAGCAATATGTCGAACGGAACCTCGTCCTTTTCCGCCGCTGCAAACTGCGCTGGCAATTTCGGCTTTCGTTTGGCGAGAAAGTCCGTCTACAGTAAAGTCCGACGTCAATGGCCCATTCCAAAAAGAAGACCACAACCCACCTTGATCCCAGCCTCCCGCAATTCCTGCACCAACCTGATCCGCTCCTCCAACAACCCATCACCCACCGCGATCACGTATGCTATCGTCTCCTTGCTCCTCATCCCCTTTTCGATCCATTTGGGCCACACCAGCGCGAATATTCGATCCAGCCCGATGCTCACACCGATGCACGGACACTGCGCGCCCTTTTTTGTCTCTCCCGCCGCAGCGGATGTGAACGCTCCGACGAGGTTGTCGTACCGCCCGCCAGCGGCGATCGACCCGACGCCTACTTGCGACTCGTCTACTTCTTCGTCGGCGTCTTCAGGTTTCGGCTTCTTGGTCTTCTTTTTGGGTGCGGTGGGTGCGGGAGTGGATGACGGCTCGGACGACGACGTCGGCACAGGACCGTTGGGAGTGAAACCGGGTGCGACCGAGGCGGCTACGGTAGCTTCGTATATGATGCCAGTGTAGTAATCCAGCCCACGAGCAAGTGACATGTCAAACGAAAGCTATTGATTGGTGAGAACGACCACGAGGGGGGACGCTAGCTTCGACACACTTTATCGAGGACGTTGTACGCCCCGAGGAGCGTGAACAAGAGTTCCATCTCGAGGATACCGTCTTTGGCACTCGGGTTGGACATTAGTTTTTCGTCGGCTTTTAATTGATCTAGTAGGGAAGGCCCTCCTGTTTCGGATGTTGGTTGATCGAAGTCGCTATGAGAGTCGATAGAGAAACGAACTGACCTTTGAGTTTGACGTATTCTCCGATCCTGTCGGCCACCTCGGGGCTCAGCCCTTTCTCGTCGGTCATTTCTTTCTTGACATCTGTCCAAGGTAGCTGGCACGCGCAGAAATTGAGTAAACCCGGATGTACGGTACATCGTACATCGTCATGAATATGCATACCTTGTCTAGTTTGTCTACAGCGGAAGAGATCGTGCGTATCTTCTCGGGTGGCACGCCGCACGTTCCGAAAATCCCATCTAATATCTTTCGGTTGTTGATCTGTCGTGCAACACAGTTCACAGTTCGATTGACGCCCGATACGAGTTCACCATGCAACTAGCTCACCTTGATCGTAAACTCGCCCACGTCCAAGCGCGTCAATATCGTACACAGCAAACTAACGATCTCGGCGTCCGGAATCATCGAATCCCACGAACCAACAATGTCCAAATCCTAACAAGTGGGTAGTCAGTGCCCAGTGACACCAACAAATGGGCGGGGGCAGGACGTACCGCCTGCATAAACTCCCTCATCCGTCCCTTTGACATGACCGGATTATCCCTCCGATACACTTTCCCGACCTGCCATATCTTCCCCTGCACTGTCCCACCCGACATCGCGACATACCGAGCGAGCGGGACGGTGTGGTCATACCTGAGCGCGAGCTGCTCGCCACCCTGGTCCATGAGGTCGAAGATGAGTTTCGAGTCCTCGCCGTACTTGTCTGTCAACACGTCCTTGCGCTCGAACACGGGCGTGTCGAGGCAGCTCCCGCCGTACGAGGTGAAGACGTCCTTGACGATGCGCTCGATGTGCTCCCGGCAGAACATCTCAGCTGGCCCGTAGTCCCGCGTGCCCTAAAAGAAACAAGGAAAGGCGAGGGTAAGACGTCAATTCGAGAACACGAAAAGCAGGACTCGCCTTGGCAGTCTTGAGCAACAACCGGTCCTTTTTCTTCCCATCCTTCCCATCGCTAGGCCCAGACCCAGGCCCCGCAGCATCTCCTTTTCCGATCACAGCAAGCGCCTTCTTGAGCTCGCCGAGTTTCTTTTTGGCAGCATCGAGCGCGGTGGGGTCCGAGGTGATTTGTTGTAGCCTGAGCTCGTTGACAAGCGCGGTCTGCTGCGTGATCTCTGCAGCGAGAGATTCAGTTGTGGACATTGCGCGTAATAGTGTGCGATGGTGGACGGACGCGAGACGGGACGGCAGCGATGATCGATAAACCCAATTGGCGCAGAGGAGTAGCGTCGGACGAACTGCCATATCTTGTCTTGAATGACCGAATTAGTCCGAGTGACTCGACTAGGACCCTGGTCACTCCGGTTCAGTCACTTTCATTATGGCAGTCTACGTTCGAAAGACCAATCTGCCCAGATCCCAGGTTATTTACTAGTGCTGAGCAGTTGAGGAAATCGAAAACACACGCCGAGACGTACAGTACGTTGTCGACTCCATTTAGTTTCTTTGGTACTCATCATTTTCATAGGTCGGCGCCTTTTGCAACGGTGTCTCTGGCTCCGTCAATCCACGGGTGCAGCTTACCTCGACCAACACGACGGATCCCATTACCACGACTTCCGTGCGATTACCATGAATTTCGTCCAGACTGGTACTTCGAGAATATGACTGTCTCGCGTTGGAACAACCGCGTCGGCTACATGGGATATGCCCCCAAGGAGATATCTAGCATGGCAAACTCGGGTTCCTCCATTGGTATCTACAACGTCCTCGTCTACGCTTTGACGGACTATGTCAATTATGGCCCGTATGTTTGAGGGACCAAACAGTGAAGTGGCTCCTGGTGACATCGATGCGCAATTCATGCACAGCTCGCTCGTCAATCTATACAAGTGTAGCAATGGTCAGGATCTCACGAAGGCTATCAACTACCTGAGCATTGATCCCGGGACGCTTGCCGTGCAGAAGACATGCCTCCGCAATCTGTTCCTCATTGGTATGGTGCACAACCGAAACTCGCCCCGTGTCTATTCTGGCAGTCCATCCTTCTGGCCTGTCGATCATGATGGTCGGTATCATCGCATTCAAGTTCATCACCTCGATCCACTTCGGTTCGCCGCGTGCGCCGGAGGACCATGACAAGTTTGTGGTCCTTGTTACACGGAAGGTGAAGTTTCGCTGCGCCGCACTATCGACTCGGTCGCCCAGCTCAAGTACGATGATATCATAAATTACTTCTCGTCGTGTACTCTGGGGGCTGTACGAATGCGCTGCTTACTACTTCATGCCGTATTTGGTGGTCGGCAAGTCAATGGAGCGCTCGTGTCCTGGTAATCACGGAAAGCGAGACTCACAGATGGTGATCATGCATTTCTTGCACAAGGTGCGTTGTCGTTTTTGGGTGCAAGTCGAAGCAATGGCTCACACGCGAGGGCGAGATATAGGTCCGCTTCAATAAGTCAATATCTGAACCCGCTGGAATCGGAGATGTATCACCAGATCAAGGATTGGTGTAAATTCGACATTTTGTTCATGATTGATGCCGATACCACTGTGGATCCGTTCTCTCTGTACCGTTTGATTCCTGTGTACTTTCCGTCTGTTCTGTTTCTATCGTGCCAACTGATATTCACTCGTTCACTTGCAGTATGGTTCACGACAAGAAGGTACTCGGTGTCTGTGGTGAGGATGACGCCCGCCAATGCCAACATCACGACAATACAAGTCTACGAATGTAAGCCAATCTGGTTTCTTCAGCCAGGGAGCATCGCTGTTGCAATGCAGTCCTCGTTGCATGTTATTCCTGCTGCGCGACTCGCTCTCTAGACCCATATAGCGGTCGGCTCACGAGTAAACCCACGCAGGTGATGTCCACCAGTGATCGGGCAGTACTAGAGTGGCGCGAGTACTGTGTTCGCAGTTGCCCACCCTTGCCACAGTATTTTCCCTCTCCGCCTCGCCCATCATGCACACACGCACGCCCATCACCACATCGAGGATGATAGTTGCCGCGTGTCATCGCCTTCACTGAGACTCACTCATCATCGCCCTCTTATCTTGCCCGTGGCACACGTCCACACAGACGTGAGTGCACTCCTCCACATTTTGTGCCCTTGTGCATGTAAACACGTGCATGCCCACCTTGCCCCACACTGTGTATGCACACCCGTCCTCACTCTCCACCCCCTTGCTGTATATCTGCACATTGCAAGGTTGCATGGTGTGTGCACAACTGCAAATGGATGAGCATGTGTGTTTACATGCTCCATTGGGATCCTGCCCTGTCTCATTGTACAGATGGTGCCAGTGTAGTAAAACCCACAGGCTGTGCTGCAATGGACTCTTTGTCCATGAAATTCATAGTAGTGGTATACTTCCTCAGGTACATCTGTGTACTGTACTCTTTTATTCCCATCTTGTGGCTGTCATGGAATCCTTCTAAGACATGTGATTTTGCATGCCACAGGTAACAAAAGACTAATTTCATGTTGAGAGAATATTCAATGATACACATCCAAGTTTTTGGGTACACTATGCTTGTCTTGCTTTCTTTTCAGCTGGCTGATCAGTGCCTGAACCCTCTGCAGCTCTCTTCCTTTCCTTAATCAAATCCAGTAGAGACTGAAGCCTGACTTGAGGAGCTCCACTTCCATCAAGCTCATTGATGATGTGCTCATAAATATTGAACACATGTTTGTGTAAACTTTCCAGGGCATCATCACTTGGAAAGTTGAAAGGCCTGAGAATGGGATAGTTCTTCTCCAGGGTCTTATAGTGGCTTTTGAGAGTGTCTGCCAACCTAAAGATAGATGCACATTTGTCTCTATATGTCTTGGAGAGTGTCTTTCTGGCCTGTTCACGCCATGGATGTAATGTGAAAAAACCTAAACGAAGTGCATTTTCAGGTTGACCAGGGAATGCTGTTTGAAGAGAGGCTTGCTGGGCATTCAGGTCCTCAGCAGGTGAGTGCACATCAGTGTGATGAAGTAAAATCCATATGGTGCACCACCATAAGGATTCAAGGTCATGGAGGGGATTCATTTGAAGTGGATGCATGGACAAGGATATTGAACCCAACTCAGATGTGGGGTCTTCTTCTGGTGGCTCTGGCAGGAAGAGGTGGCTTTGGAGTTCCACCTCAACAGCCATAAAATCAAGTGTTCCCTGCTATAATATTGTGAGCAACAGATAGATTGTATTATCAGTTAATGACAACACACCATTTGAACTTCATGTGAGGCCATAGAGTCCTTTTTTTCTGCATATTCAAAATCTGTCAATTTCCCAATCTGACTGCCATCCTTCACAACCCTCAGTATGTTGTTGACACTAATATCACGGTGCACCCAACCAGCTTGGTGCAAATAATATAGGGCTATTCATTTCATGATTACTTGTGCACAAAGGGAGTAATCAGACAGAGTTACTCACCTTTCTGAGCACCGGACAAACAATTCAAACTGTCAACCAAACAATCAATACTC
This sequence comes from Leccinum variicolor, assembly GCA_038091415.1. Taxonomy (NCBI): domain Eukaryota; kingdom Fungi; phylum Basidiomycota; class Agaricomycetes; order Boletales; family Boletaceae; genus Leccinum; species Leccinum variicolor. The sequence goes on from JBBPOK010000279.1 coordinate 11,535, forward strand.
GCGAGAGTCTCTCCGACTTCTTCGAAAACAGCACGAGTGTGTACTCTGCAGAGAGGGGGAGGACCACGTATAACTCCAGCTTGGGTGCTTGAGCAAGTGTCCGCTGAGAGTGGTACGTGTCCCACACTGGATAAGTGTGATCTCCGAGACGACGACGGGCTAGAAGAATGCATGATGTCAGTGCTGATGGCGATCCATGATAACTCTCCCTCGGCAATTGGATTGAATGTCCTGTCATTTCCCCCACAGACATCTTCGAAAGTTCGAATTTTGATGATATACTTCTCTGCTTCGTTTGCCTTCGCATCTCCTAACACCTCCCGGATGTCAATGAGCATTTTCTCCAAAATTTCCCCCTCTGGGGCGCGGCTTTCTGCCCGCCACGAGTCCTTTATGACTACAAGACTCCCATTCTGATCCTTGGCCTCGTATACCCGAACCCCGCGTCCAACAGTGGGATCTGCGCCATACATGGCTAGCGGGCGCGTTGTAGTGAACAACTGATCATTAACCTTGAATTTGTATTGGGTCTCGTCTCGTATCCTGATGCGCTCGACAGTAGGATCCCACCCAAGCTCCTTTTTCCCCTTGGTTCCGATGCAGAGAAACAGGGAGATCACTTTGTCGATATCCTAGACACCGTCATCAGGGCTAAAGAGCAACAGTTTGCAATTGAATACGTACTTTCATAATGTCAATCGGTTCCGATGCAGCCAAAAATGCGCGATTAGAGTACCAAAGTCTCATTTTCGTGTCCTCTACTATGGTGAATCCGAACGCAAAGCGCCGGAGTGGATCATCGCGCATGACAGTGTGCAGGCTCCATATAATCTTCTGCTTGTCCTAGTGGATCAGAACTGCTTAGCTTTAAGTTAGGTATCGGAAGTACGTACATCATTCACTGCATAGTTATTCGAGCCCTTCTTGAATTCGAAAGAAGCGGCGATATCAAACCAATGTGCATGCTTTATGGTGGAATCAAGTTGGATGTATGCGTCTGGACGGGACGAATGTGTGCGGTCGGAGAGGGGTATTCTGTTTGGATTTGCAACGAAGGACATTCGACAACCGGGTATACGTTTGAAAATACCCGTGATGATATCACCGAATGGGCCGAACGGGTCATCTTCGCGCTTCATCGGTCCGGAAGGCGCGGTTCGAAAGAGAGTCCAACGCGCCTCGCCACGCAAGTCAATTGTCAAGATACAATTGTCTGCCAATTCTTGGCGCATTCGCGAGCACTCTGCTTGGCTCGGAAAATGGAAGGTGGATTCAATGAAGGTGGAAAACGGGAGCTCGATATATCGTCCGAAGTCCTTGATGATAGCTGCGCGTCCTGAAGGACGCCCTCTTGATCGATAGTCAATCCCTACAACAGCAGGTTGGGCGACCGGTGTATCCCCGCGTCGAGGAAGTTGCTGGGGTGTACTTGTACTGGCCATTGCGACTCGATGGATCCAAGTGGGACAGGGTGGTAATAAGGGTTATAGAGCTCGCATATAGACAGTGCGATTGGTAAACTTATTGTTGTATCGACCGGTATCTGGAGACGGGATCTGGATCAGAAACAGTTCCACTGACGGCCCGGTGTGAAAGATGGAGGAGAGGAGTAAATCGAAAGCACGTGACGAGATTCAGACGTATTACATAATATAGTCACGTGGCATCCGATTGAATGCTTCTCAATTTACTTGAATCCACGTCCGAGTCCGCGATGCTGCACCAGTTGCCAGCAGAGATTGCTTTGCATGCGATTTCATACCTTCCGCTACATTCTTTATATTCTACCACTCAAGTATCGCGCGACTGGAACGCCTTGATTGCGATCAACGAACCTACTGTTTACAGAAACGCAGCCACACTTCACCGCTTCACCGACGAGAATCAGCTTCACGCAGGCTTAGTTCCAACAGACTGGAAGACATATTGTGCGCATGTTCACAGTTTCGTATAGTTGTACATTGCTAATCGGCTCGTATCCAGGCAGGAGACAACTGGAAATCGAGAGGGGCTGGCGCGGCAAAGCGCCATCTAGCGTTCGAGAATTGACAGCAACAGGAACAGCTGTCCATCGCATCAAAGTCGATCATGGACTCGGTCTCATCATTGCAACCCGCCAGACAGGTGGTCTATTCGTGTGTGACGTTAGGAGCAATCGTGTCTTGTGGTCGCTTCCTCCGGTATGGCCTATATAGTCTATCATTCCTCAAGCATCGATGCAGATCTGACACAATACATCTCCAGTCACATGTCGTCAATTATGCGCATTGTGAATACGACCGCGGTTACATCGTTTTCAATCGACACGACGACTGCAAGGAAGTCTGGCGACGTACCGTCGACACAGAAGGTGTTCAGGTTCCGCAAACGTCACCTCCAGACCACAAGATGCTTGAAGCATCCACACAGGCTGCAGCTACCCATGGCTCCATAGACTATCGCCGGGGGCATTTCAAGGCCTGGGCACTTCTTCGCATACCAGAGACCTCTCGCGCATTCCGTTTTTCGTATCCGACCTTACTAGCCTCAGCAAAGAACAATGCATATCTATGGGATGTCCCTAGATCACAATTAACCCTTGTCATCCGGGATATTCAAAAATTACACTACGGTGTGCTACTAGGCAACATCAACTATGTCGAAGTCAACGACCTGTATGTGTTCATTTGCGGCGCGGGGGGGTTGCGTATCTTTGCAAGGGAAGGTGGAACGTTGCTGTACCAGATATCAACAATGGAGCTCTGCAGTGCCACATGGGACGTATGGGATGTGTTACCGCAGAGCCGTGGTCTCTCGTCGTCCGTCCTACACCCTCAAATGCTTATTCATAACTTTCATTCACCCGTTCCTCTCCGCGACGAATTTATGGCATGTGCGCACATTTTTCAAGAATACTTGATTAGGAATTGCCGACAATATTGCTTTCAGGTCATGTATCGGGCTCGGGGAATGATCTTGTTGTCCTTACATCAAATGGCAGACTACTCCTCATCCCTGATTTTCAGTGTCTATTTTCCGGATCACACACTGTCCACCATCGAGACAACGCTATCATCCTCAATTTTCATCCGTTTCCAAACGAAGGAGAAGTCTCGTATTATCTAGCCGTGGACAACGGAAGTAGAAAAATTGCTATTGCCACGGTGTGTGCAATGCGATGTGACTTCGTTCACAGACTTCGAAGTATTGACGCACTCTTCCTTTTTCTCATTTAGCGGAAAGGTATTTATATGATTTCCACAGACTTCGGCTTCAGCCGCCTCATAGCGGACCGACCCCCCGAACCGGGTGTATCCGTCTGCCGGCTATCCAAGTTTGATAACGAACGGTTGCTATCCTTGATCTCCTGCCTGCAAATCACGGAGGACGCAATCTACTTTACCGACAAGCCAACGCCTGCGAACGTTGGGAACACAACTCAGCATACTGCACAAGCGCACCACGCTGGTGCCCACGGTGCACCCGAGACAGATTTCTTCTCGCACGTGGTTGACGATATCGACGACGGGTTCGACGATGGGTGGGAAGACGATGACTCTGAGGAGGAGGCAATGGGGTTTGGGTTCGGCGAGGAAGACGGTCAGTACGTTTTGGCAGGTCTCTTGACCTCGTTCTGATCATGTAGGGTTCGCAGATTTCATGCACGCCATCATCGACGAATGGTTCTTGCCCACCAACGTAAACACTGTGCACAGTGTGAGCTTCTAGTGAAGCAAGTGTTTCGTTTTTTTTTCTTCTTTCGTTGTACGTTTCTCTTGCGTTGCTGTACGAATCATCGCAATCTGTAAAACGATATTCGGTACCAATAATCTCGTTCACACTCGTCACATCTCCACAAGCCAGCCAAAATTCCTGCTCCATCAGACCCGCGCTGCATGGGGCAATATTACATAGTTGATCATACCGATATCGCACTGCTTCCCAGCAATCCAGTGTCATTCAGTGCTTCTGAACTAAGTACTCAAGCCAACGCGGATACATATACAACAGTTGCATAATTTCTTAAACGAAACGCCTATCTGGTGTTCACCACTTTGTGAACCTGACAATCCTTCAAGTTCCAAGCGATCAAATAAAGTGAGTAGTAATTAGTATTAAGTTTGGGTTTCGGTATGTTCCTTCCACGAGACCTAGCTAGATGAGTTCGTTACAGTCACAATGTTTACAGTGGGCATCACATGCACAATCCTCTGTCGTGGACGTAGCACTGGTCTCCTGTTCCTCGACACTTGAGCTTGAACCTACAGGCAACCGGTCGCGAATGCACAAATACTTTCTGATCGCCGCGGCCGCATCCTTGAGCAGGTCCCTCAAGAGTTTCCTTTCCTCGGCAGAAAACTGTTGATCTTCATTGTCCATCTGCAAGTAGGGCAACGAGTCTGAGCCATCGAGCTCCATGATCTGCTGCATGACCTTGTCCAACCACCGCCTCCACACAGGCGTGTCGTTGGAGAGACACGAGCGAATGACTCTCATTTGGAGATCCTTCTTCTCTTCCGGAGACTTGCATGTGACGCCATGGAAGAGCGACAGGCAAACAAACACCGCCATCGTCGTCCTTGTGCCAGCGCGAAACCGACGCATCTCCGGGGTTCCAAGCGTTTGGAAGAGCAAATCCGTCTGTATCTTCTCCTTCTCCAACGACGATAGGTAAGAGTTGTATCCCCATGAGACACCAAGCGAGACTAGGAACATGATCTGACCGAAAAGGGTTCCTTGAGGGATGAGGAGAAGCTGGACGAGGAATTGAAGGATGAGCAGGAGGGAGGAGAAGCCGATGGCATGGTAAGGTCGCACGGCACTCTTTTGGTAGCCCTTCTGTGGACCATTGTCCCTCTTTTCGCTGCGTGGCCCTTGGAACTGGTCCGGAGCAGAGCGACAAGGGGAAAGGGGAAGGGCAGGAGGCGGATGTTGTCACTGAGGGTTGTTCCAATCTTGAAACCGGTCCGAGGCAGGACGATGAGGTGAAAGAGCGGGGAGATGATCAGAAGGCCATTGAATCGGACTTGAACTTCCCTCTGCAATGGGGTCCACTCGCTGCTCTTTCTCTTTCCCGTTAATCACCACCACCTCTTCAATGAACATTGCTTGATCTGCGTGTTTTAGATCAATGCCATTCTCCTCGTCGCCCTGCTTGGGACCGTTGCATTCCCTATTGCCACACGGCTCGAGCCCAATGTTATTTTCTTCGTCGCCCTGCTTTGAGCAGTTGCACCTTCCGTTGCAGCACCGCTTCTCTTCGTCACCCTGCTTTGGGCCGACGTGTTCTTTCTTGTCAATCTGCTTTGGACCAGTTTCAAGTACAAACTGGCCCTTCGTGATGGCGTTCACGTCCCGCTCGTTCCCTTTAATCACCACCACCTCGCGATCGCCCACCAGTATGCCGTGGCCCGGAGGAGCCCCAGATGCTGGATTGTCGACAGACTTTATGATAAGCCTCCCCCTTCCGATGGCAATGCTAGCCAAGCCGCTGGAGAGTATGCCGAACAAGATCATGGAGAAACTGTACCAGTCGTAGTACCTCGCGCACATGATGCAAGTCACCACGCTGACACTGATCGGGATGATCCCCAAGAGGGCATCGCGGAGAGGCTCGCGTTGAACCGGTTTGTTGTAGTCGACGGTGTTCATGGCCAAATAGGTAACGCCGATGGACGTTGTCACCCTTCCCTGTATGATGTCTTCTTCCATGTTCTTGCTGCGTTCGATCGTCAAATAAGCGAGATGTCCCGTCTTCATCTCCGTCCCGGATAAGGCTGCGATGTACTTGGGCCCTCTCTTGCCGTCGAGCCCGAACGTGACTGCGGGGGAGTCGTTTGGGCCTGGAAAGAGCCCGTCCCAGAAGCGCGAGTTGGCCATCCGACCGAAGCGCTTTGCGATGACATAACTTCCTGGGGAGTTGAACCAGCCGAGCCATCGTCTGCCTCTGTACAGGTGGACGGTGGCCATGGCCGAGATAGCTTCTTTACCACCAAAGAACCCTGCGACGCCAGCCGAGTTGAGCGAAAAGCTTTTGGCATCTGCGAGAGGTGGAGGGAGGGGAGGCATGGTTTGGAGATGTATGGGTGAGGTGCTCGCCTCTGGTGTCCGAGTCGCCCTGGTGGGTCGCCATAAGTACCTGGGCGCTCCGTGGACCGTGTTGCAAAAAAAGAACTGCCAGTACCCAAGCGCAGTTAGTAAGGGACGAAATCCACCCTGAAGCCTGTGTGGTACCTTCCATTAAACGCTCGAGATGTCTCTTGTAGGCGCCCATCTCTACTACGAGGCGGCCGTGATGTTCGTGTTTCAAAATGGTTGAGGTACTATTTCGGGGCTGTTCGATGGATTCAGCTCGACATTGTCTCTTGGCTCGCTACAATGGCCCGGCGTGTGAGAAAGGTTACCAGCCAACGACGACAACGAACAACGTTACCTCTTGAACAAAGATTTTTTCGTATCTCTTCAAATAAGTAGGGCGTTCCACAGTGGACGACACTGCCCTAGTTTCAGTATACAGTAGCGCTCGCAATTAAATTATGCAACTTGCGGCTGTATTATTTGTCCTTCTCCGCCGCTATGCCACGTGGGTGGGTCAAGTTACCCCCGTTCAAGCCACGCTTTCAACTTGAAGGTGTCTTGAACACACACTACCAAGCGTTTAACACACAGAAGGCTTCGGCGGTTGTATGAAGTGCATGTGTCGTCCTGCAGTATACAGCAAGGAAGGTCTTGTTCCTTTTTGAGCCAATTCCATGACCGTCCGAAGAAGCTTTGGAAGCTGTAACAGACGGACGCCACTCCAAGTGGCACGACGTCGCGGTTCCTGCTGTTCGGCGATTCGGGTTCTGCTAAGTCCCACCGTAGACGTATCTCAGGGGAAATGCGAACCACATAAAAATTGAAATGATAGGTGAGCCAACTTCTGCCGTACTTGGCTGGGCTATCGGCTCGAACGAGCATACTTTTAGGTATAACGATTCCTGTACCTGTATCAGATTCAAGGGCAAGGGGAAAGCAGCCAAGGGGGATTCTCGACCTTGATTGAACGTCTCGGCAGATCCCTCGACTCTCATGGCTGATCATAAAACGATCACAGCCGCATGATGATCCGGGCATACTAATTGAATGCCCGAGCGGCAAATTGATGATGGATATGTATGTACGGTGGTGCCTCATGTGCTTGCCATCAACAGCTGATATCGTTCTTATTTCAATGACCACAGTCATGCAGCTAACTCATGATACAACCGGAAGCCACCGTTGTTCCATTGGCCGCGATCAAAAACTAACCAATATGTCCGGTTATCTGCGGTCATCATCCCAAGGTTCATGATCATGATCAATGATGGTGGCACCGTTATAGTACACATGTCCTCAATTGTAGGTTCGTGATGATGATGAGTCAACGAGTATAAAGGATTCGGAAGCAGGCTCGCGGCGGCTGCACTGTCCACCACAGGGGGGACGTCCGCGGTAATACCTCGGAACGACAACAGAGCGTGAGCGTGAGGAGAGTATATTAGGGAGAATGTGAGATGATATTGTATGTACAGTGATCTAGTTTCCAGTCCTCATGTAACATCGGGAGCCCAGGGATTCACACTACGATATCTACTAGTAAAACGTGTGTTTCGTTCAACGGCACTATCCAATGACACAGTACATACATATACAACTACCCTGTTCTCCCTAGCAACACAGAATAATAATATAAGAACAGAGACAAGGTTGTAAGCATACTATAGTACTAGCAATCTCCTCGGATCCAGGCACTATGAAACAAGAGACTGTTATACAACGAACTCGATCTGGACGTACAGCGAATTCCGCCGGGGCCGATTCATCAATATCAAAACCCAAGCTGTACCATAAAACTCTGCCAAGCCGTATCCAAGCCGATCCCATCCATCGAGTACGCGTCGCGCGGAGTGAAAAACGGCATCGTCTGAGCCATCGGGGGGAAGTGCTCAAACGGCGACGATGCGGAAGCGTTATTTCCCATGCTCTCCTCCTGCGCTTGCGCCTCGTTATTGCTATAATCATAAGACGACGACGCCCCAGTACCACCACCGTCATCCTCAGAGTCTGCACAGAAATGGGTACACTGTGTATCGATCATCGACTGCGAAAACTGTTTCGGCGTCGCCGAGTCGTGCGTGGAGGACGCCTGGAAGCCGTCAAAGCTCTGCATGTCCTGCATGATTCGCGGGTGGATGCTCGATAGCGAAAAGTCGAACACGGACTGCGTGCCGCCGTTGGCACTTCCCGGACTCGAATATGCAGCCGTTGTCGTCTGCGTCTGTGATTGTTGCTGGGAGCGGGGAGACGTCTCGCTCGTCTTGGAGATGAGACGAGTACAGCCGCCCCCGACTCTGTCTAGCTCCGCCCGAGATATGATGCTCTCCGAGTGAGGGTAGTGTACGTTCTCGTGACTTTTGCGCCAGACCCTTTCGAGAAGTTCCTGGTTGGCCCGTGGTGCTTGTATTCAAGTTTCGCAGGAAAAAAGAGGAAAACGAAAAAGGACACACCCAAAGGACAGAGGCAATCTTGGTGGACGGGGCTGCCTTTTTAAACACATCGTATAACGCGTCGATCTCGTGCAATGATGAGGCCGCCATATTGGAGTTGGGTGCATGAGTCACGATCATGCACATGACGATCTACGAGAAACACGATCAGAAGACCATCCGAAGTTTTATAATCACTCCTTGTCCGACGTACGGCGGCTGAGAACGCTTGGGACCACAAGATCGGTATCCGCGCTGCGATCTCTGGGATGCATTCCACAGCGGACGAGTGGCTGACGATCAGCCGCCAGGCGGATCGATACATGGCCATGACCGAGGGTCCATATCTATGTTTCAATGGATCTCCAGGAGAATCTTGCAACGCTTGTGAGAAGTAACGTCTGTGAAGATTGAGCAGTACTGATAAAACGAAATGAGCGATTGGACCAAGAGATTCGAGTTTAGATCAGTCACCAGACTCTTTCATCGTAAGCACGAGCAGTCGCTGCAAGACGATTTGCGATCCTGCTCGAGTGTCGTTTATGCAATGGAGCTGTAGATGGGAAGGAATCGGAAAATCACGAATCCTCCGATCAAGTTCCAAAATCGTGCTGTACGCCGGGATTTTCGCACCGAATGCAGCAACCAGCACCTCGTGTAACAATCTTGAGAATCTCCAGGACCAAGAACGCCCTGTTCACGTGATGATTCAACTACCCAGCTCCTTACGAGTGGAATCGTACTTACAGCCCATTTCTAACTCTCCCTTTTCGTTCTTCACTGGGAACTCGTCGTCGGGGTACGGCGCATCGGTCCAGTCCAGAGAGATAGTTGGAGGTCGGCCTGCGTAAAAGCTCTGTGGCCACAGCTGAGTATACGTCAGACATAGGTGGAGGACACGCTCACGAGCAACGTGTCCATCAGAAACATCTGCCAGAACAGGGTGCTTCGCTTCTGGACAATATTCTTTTCAAGCTGAAAACGTGCACTGTGGAGGTCTTGCTGTACAATCAAGACGAGGCCGGTGGAATAGGATCGCGAAATAAACGTACGAAGTCCCATCTACGCGAGAATGAGTACGTAGTATATTCGACATGGTTTAAGACGCTTACTCGGTAGGCAAGTTTGACCCCCAACCCAACGAAGATATAGGTCCGACTTGGTTCTATTTGTACATCACTTAGATCGAGCCATTGGAGGTGATTTTCCTGTATCATTAACGTTAGATCTGTCCAAGAATCATGCTTTGCCCCCCGGAAATTGACGTACCAGTGCAGAGACTGTCTGCAACGTGGTGGTAGAGCACGGCGTATTGAACTGCAGCGATACGCGGGATAATATATGGTACTCGTAAGCTTCGATGCTGTACGCAGGCCGACTGAGATCAAACAGCGATGCGAGAGCGAAAATGCTGAATAGGAGCGATAACGCATGAGGGCCGGGTATGGATTCGTAGGAGCTGCGAGCAAGATGAAGGCATGGCGACGTCACAAACTTGGTTGACCCACCCTGCGCGATAGACACTCCCCACTATCTCATCTAGCAACTCGTGACGCGGAAAAGGGTTCCAACTGGAAATAAAAATGATCAACCATTCCCGCTGAGGTACAAAGGAGGGATTTCGAACAGTGTTTGCCCCCATTCCAGATATATCTCGCACAACCGGATGGCTTCCGACAGTGGTGGTCGAGAATCCATCACAAGTTCCCGCAACTCGGCATCAACCGGAGTGATATCGTGTTCAGGCGTCGAAGCATCTATCACACGTGCTGGGAGACGTGATTTATGTGCCAGTGTTGCCCATGTCGGTGCTTTCCTCAGGGGACGCTAGACAGCGGGAGTATTCGCATGAGATACGATAAGAACACGAATAACTGAAATCTACCCCAATGAGATACTAGAAGGGAGAGAAACGCCGTCAGGACCTCAACCTGCATAGATAACAAGGCATACTTCTGCTCTGGCTGTACTACTCATAAACGTAGTTTCGCCGCGTGTGCCGATTGTGAGTGTTCCTGAGAAGCGCGTCATTGTACCTTATTGCAAAATGCTAGTTTCGAATTACCAAAAGCATCAATGATAGAGTCGGTTTCGGGGTCGCTCAAGGGAGAACCTTTGGGACTGGTTGAATCCGATGATATGTTTTCCTGAGAAGGGCTTGAGATGGTACTCGATGACAACGGATGGGGGTCATCAGATGGCTGGGTTTGTGTTTGCCGAAGGGCCTCCTCAAGCTCACGAATGCGTGCCGACATCGATTCGATTTTGTTGTGCAAGTCTGCGCTGTTTGTGAGGATTAGACTGATAATGGTCTGTTTGGTGAACACTCCAGGGTAGGAATATGGTAGGAGCACCTACCGATTGCCCTTCCCTGTAGTCAACGATCCTTGGGGGAAAGAATTAAGAGCAATCGAGCAGCAATAGAATACGTCGTGTTATTACCAGTTGGACATATAGCTCCATATCCTCGCTTAAAACAATTCTCGCAAGGAACCTGAAGTAAACGAAAATTCTGGATCAGATTTAGTCTAACTTGAAGGGGAAGCAGTGAACCTTGCGGTCACAGCGGAGCTTGAGGCTGTTTCGACGTGAACCACGAAGTTAACCTCTTGCCAGTGGAGTTGCGAAGGATGCGTACCGTCGACATTCAGCGCAAGACGTAGGCACCCGACCCGGTTTCTTACGCTCCTTCTTCACCAGAGCGGCTTCTTCTGGACTGCCAGTCATAGTGGATGAGTTCGCTGCCATGGTCAAAGCAGCAGTAGACTTGTTATGTCTGCTCGGCAAAGGCCGTATACGCTCCTGATCGTAGCGATGAGAGAGAGATATAGCATCCAGGCCTCAGGAGCAAGCGTTATGATCGGTCGCGTAAGTCTCCGAGTGTTCTTAAGTATGTACTTGTTTTAGACAGAGCCCGTCACTCGAGTTTTGGGATGCAGCGCTGGCCAACCATCAAACGCCTTGTAGACGTGATATCACAATACTTATTAAATTGATGCGCTCATGTACGCAGCGGTCCGAAATACAATAGAAAGCGGGCCGCCCGATAATTAAATGATGCTGGCGAGCTACTGTACATAGATACCAGCCACACGAGTTTCGAACGTCGCGTGATGATCAGTTCAGAATCCGCAAAGCAATTTTGCAAAAAGCGGTCGGGAACCTGTCTCGTAGGTGGTCCCTTCCAGGTCTTGTTTTTAAGAACCAGTAAGGAATCAGGATAGTGCCATATGCTGCTCTACAACCGCTGAGCACCGTGGTTTGGTGGCATTTTCACTAATGGCCCCTTGTCTTACATAATCGACCCCCGAGGTTAACTTCTCAATTGACAATTTGAGCCCTCTGCGCTGGTGTGCTGCTTAGTATCTGCTTAGTATGTATATTTAGAATGCTCCCGTAGTAACACAACCAGGCTCATCAAGCAGTTTATCGCATTTTGAATGATTGAGACAGCAAACAGAGACATGCGACAGGCTTCGAAGCGAAGATTATAGTATAGAGTATTAACTAAACAGGAACTTGAAGAGCACGGGGAAAGCACGGTTGAAAATTTTCATCACGGCGGGACGACTGAATCCGGCAGTCCGCCGTCGTCCGCGGAGTTCGCCAACACTCATGATGAACTTAGAGTGAAACGTGACCTCAATGAACGTTGGTGCCTTCCTTCAACCTCATCTATCCACCTATTGACCCAAACACTGCAGGTATGGACTTGGCAGTGTTGGCACTGGTATCGCGCGCACGTCGCTTAAGAATCACTATCAAAAGAAACAAGTCTGATAGTGAAAAGCTGGCATCACACACATAATTCGCAGGAGGAGCGATGCATGCGTCAATGAAGGCAACGATCAGCACGGTGTAGCCTGCAAATGTCTCGTCCGTGGGTGTTTGCTCTTTGTCCCTTTCCGCATCGTCGCTGTTCGTCGCGTCCAGCGAGTCCAACACAGAGCAAGGACGAGGGTGATATGACACAAATGATTTTCGAGGCAGTCGGGGATTCTGTTCAAGTGGGTGCGGCCCACTCCGTGGACGACGACGGGCAGCCGTATGTATCGCGCTGGAAAGGCCCACTTCCGGTCTTTCTGCAGTGCGCGGGTCTACTTTCGACTCGTCCCAGATTGTGACTCAAGCATGCAATGCAGTTGGGCATCCATAAGTATATGGATTGGAGTCACAGGAATTGATCCACAGAGTCATTGAAACTTGCCAGCAGCTTTCCGCTACAGTATTCGCATACCAGGACGTGGTGTGCCGGGTAGCCGGATGGTGCGGAGAGGAGATGGGTTAGAGGGGTGGCAGGGGTCCATACGGATGTTGCCGGGTTAGGTTTGTATAGAGCGCCTCGTGCGCGGGGGCCATTCCCTCAGTTCCTCTCCTGCCTGGTCCAATGGTGATGTTCCATGCAATGCCAATGCCCCGCTAGGCCATAACAATGTACAACCGGCTTCTCCCAGTCCGATTCTCCACACAGATTGAATGCTGCCGGTTGAGCGAGGACTCTGGAGAACGCCACAGGGTACGTTAATGTGGTTAGGGGTGGGAAATGCTGTGGGCGCAACCAATTACGCTCCAAGCGGTTCTGATGGGCCGGGCCATTTCCACGCTAAATTTGAATTGCCACTTCACACCGGTTCGGCGTCAAAGTCTCACCGAGTCGACCGTATCTCGGATCCGAAATGCAGGTTAGCACAACTAGTACTGTACAAGCATGGTTTACGCTTGCTCACGGCTGGAAACCTCGACAAGCGTCAAATCCAAAGGAGATTCTTCGACGGCGTAAGTGATGCCGAGCGCTCGCGCGGCCGGTACTAGACCTACTATACCTATTCGCGTTAGGCTCAATGAACAATTTTCCATTGGCTAAATTAATGTGCGACCACGAACTCGAAGTCCTTCAAATTGGTCTAGTAGGTCTTTCAAGCGCTCGTCGTTGAACATTGAATGATATCCCTCGACGTTCCCTGCGAATTTGAGTGGCCAATCAAGCTCGTTTTCCTTGCACTAGAGGTCCTCCGGACCAGAATTCGGTTCTTGTTCGCATTCTCCATTGCAGTGTCACCCGGCATTGACAGACATGAAGTTTGCCGCTGAATAGAATTGGTGCTTCTCGAACCCCGTGCATGGTGGGAAATGAAGATAACTTCCATTTCGTCCGACATGGTCCATCAACTAGGGCCGTTAGTTCCTTTTTTGTCTATCTTAACCGACATTTAAAGAGCTGACGAACGAGCCAAGAAGTGACCCGTCCCCCTACGATGGCGGATTGCTTATCGTCTGGCAAGCCGTTGATCTCGCCTTTGTCCCTTCCAACTAGTGGCGTCTCGACGATGGGACCATCGTCAGAAGATGCTTTGGACGAGGTGGTACCCCCCGTTCATGCTCACCGCACTCTAGTGCTTTGTTTCGATGGTACCGGCGACCAGTTCGACGCAGACGCAAGTTCACCGTAGTATGCTCTCTTATCGTCTTCTTATTTTTGTTTTCAGAACTCGAATATCGTCCAGTTCTTTTCCATGTTGAAGAAGGATGATCCCGCCCAACAGATGGTCTACTACCAGGTCAGTTACTTATTGTATATGTCACTTGAATTGTGTTTAATCACGATGGTGGCCCACCTTGATAGGCTGGAATAGGTACCTACACTATTCCTCAAATAGCAACCCCGTTCTGGGCTAGTGTATCGAAGACTCTCGATATGATGCTCGGGAGTCATCTGGACGCACATGTAATGGGTCTGTACTCTTTCCCCTCGGACTTTAATTCATGTTTACGGGAAACACCTAGGCGGTTATGAATTTTTGATGCAGAACTGTACTTCAATTTTTTATATTTTATATTTCCACATACTGACTCAATGCCGTGGTAGACGAAGCTGGCGATAAGATTTGTGTCTTTGGGTTCTCGAGAGGTGCCTATACGGCGCGTGCCTTAGCTGGGATGTAAGCCTTGCTGCCTATAGTCTGAAATCATCTGTTCCTCATCCCTTTTATGACATGCAGGGTCCACAAAGTCGGTCTTCTACCTCGATGCAATCATCAGCAGGTTCCTTTCGCGTACAAGATGTACACCACAGACGACGATATTGGTTGGCAACAGAGCACTGCCTTCAAAAAGGCGTTTTCCATCAATGTTGATATCGAATTTGTTGGTGTTTGGTGAGTACCGAGGGTTCGAAGAAGACACGCGCATCACGCGCATCTCACCTCGTGTTCTGGAATGTGTTTAGGGACACGGTCAATTCCGTGGGCTTGATTCCTCACACGTTGCCGTTTACGAGGGCCAATAATAGCATTCGCTACTTCAGACACGCTCTGTCTCTGGATGAGCATCGAGCGTACGCCATACTACCTCTTCTGTTGCAACCACATCTGATGGACGTCATTATTGCACAGCCGTTTCAAAGCAAACTACTACCACTGGGCGACGAAAGAGGACCAGGAATTGGGTGTCAAGCGCCATGAAATGCCACGCAGCTTCAAGAAGATGCGTATACCGCACATCACTAAGCAAAGCTCCAACTCCAATGGGCATCATCACGAATCCCCGGCGGAACTGGAACTGAAATACACGGAGCCCATCGACAAGACTGACGTTGAAGAAGTGTGGTTCGCTGGTGTCCATTGTGGTGCGTCCTTTCTCTGCAAGAAACCTCAGGTAATATCATACTGAGCGGTTGAAATGCAGACGTCGGCGGTGGGTCCGTCGAGAACGGCACGCGCAACTGTCTGGCTCGTATTCCCTTGAGGTGGATGATCAGACAGTGTTTCCTAGCAGGGACGGGTATCATGTTCCACCGCCCCATGTTCAGGGATATCGGTATAGACGACACCAGGTTATACCCCCACGTCCTCGATCGTCCTGCTGCGATCTTCCAAACCCCTCCGGTCCCATCGCCCCCCGGCACTCCCGACTCGGGTAAAGCCAAATCCGAGCCACCGCAGCCGCAGGTCCTCAAGAACGGCGAAATTATGGTGTTCGCCAGCGAGGAGCAGGAAGACTTGTCGGACGCAATGTGCAGGTCGTATGACCAGCTGGCCCTCAAGTGGTGGTGGTGGATCCTCGAGTTCATCCCACAGCAGTTACACTATCAGCAAGACGACGATAATATTTGGGCTCGCAGATATGTGTAAGTCGATGATCGATGCTCTTGACATTGCACAAGCGAACGATTCGTTGACATGTTTCTTTCACGTACAGTATCAATGGAGGTGCGGGCAGACGCATTCCTAGGCAGCACAACAATAAGCACCCAGTCAAGGTGCACCGGACGGTCAAGATTCGGATGGAAGCAGACGGAATGAAAGGCGGGAAATACTGGCCCAAGGCCAAGCTGAAGGTCGAGCCGAAATGGGTCGACTAGATGGGTCGGTTAACGTCCGCGGCACATACACTAGCCTAGGCCTAGGCCAGTGTTGTGTTCAATGATTGCACATGTAGTTCTCCTTTGCTTCGCTTTTTGTAACGACTTACGTCCTCCGTCCATTGGTCCTTGTAACTAGTATAGCCTTGTGCCTTGCTTGTGCCTCTTTGCTTTTTGGAGATATTTGATCCTAGTTTCATGTGATGACTAGCACGCCGGTAGTATTTAGGGTGAACACGAGGCTTTTATGATTTGAACATCGAGCGCTGAATCAACTTGGGAATAACGCGGTGGAAGGCATGCCGCAGCAAGCCCGCCACGAAACATGATTGCTCCCTGAGGCTCCTCCTCTTACACAGGTCCGTGAATCGAACGGTGGTTATACATATACCGCAGATTTTTTTTTTGAAGGACTCGCATTTGAGAGCTGTGATTGGAGGAAAAGCCATGAACAAACCACGAATGCATTGTTAGATGAAGTGGTCTGCTGATATTCCTCTCCACCCCAGGGCGGATTTGCAAAATATCCTAGTACTAGGAGTTGCCCCTGCCACATTCTGGGTGGTCCATGCCAATGAGGCCTTGAGGTGGCGTAGGAAGGTGAACTTCGGAAATTGACGATCCATCATGTTGGGGCGCCAGAGAGGTCAGTGGAAAGTTACTGGCGCATACCAGTGTCAATGATCACCATGCTGATTTGCTTCCCTCTTCTCTTGTTTGTCTCGCCGTAGCTTTCCAGGTCTCCGTCTCCGCGTGGGACCACATCCTCCTCGCACCGGAGGACAGGGGCCAGGTCCGCCCGGGCTGGACTCATTAAAAAAGGTATTCACAACGTGTTGAGAATGCTTCGGAGTCTCTTGCAGTTTTTAAACGCTCACGAACTACTTTGCCGCAATGCTGGCGCTCTCAAAGCTCCTTCGAATTCCAGGACAAAGGTAGCTTTCCCGTGACATGACCATAACTGCCCCTGACATCACATGCCCTCGAACGCCTCGGCTTAGTATGCTTGCGTGTCTGAATAATTCGCTATCTTCTAACGGAATGCCAGGATAACGTTCACCTAGGGGCGGAAGCAATGTGACGCTGCGCGGATCCACCGATTCGACTCGGGTTGGGTCAACGGCTACGCTCAACAAGCAAGTCCACGCGTCCATATCAATTAAAAATACCTGATGCTGATGACGCCGACGTAGTGGTAAGACCTGATGTAATAGGAACAATTTGGAAACATCGACATCATGGGGCGTGATCAGGAACATGAAGATCTACAAGGTAGGTGTCTATTGTTGTTCTGTATGAAGTTGATCGTTTTCATTGAGCGAAGTCTATTTGTAGCCGATCGCTTGGAACTTCCAGATGCAAGGATCGAACAATGTCTACAACAACACCATGGAACTGACAACGCTATGAGTATTCGATCACCTTAGACAGGGGTAGCTAGCTGACGGCTGTCTAGTCTCTTTTCAACACGTAGGAATGCCTATCCATGTGAGCATAAATATACGAAGTTGACGCATGCGTGGAACCAACTTATTATTCCAGTACAACCACATCGTGAAGGGAGACGACTGCTTGACGGTCGTCAATGGTGCAAAGAACTCGGAACATCACCTGGTGGCCAATAGTACTCGGCCTCCTTTTTCTTTCTCGATCTTCAACACGGTCTTCCTTCGTCAACAGAAATAGCTACTGCGAAGGTTCCACTGGTTCGCTATGGCGAGGACGGACAGGTCGCGTCGGTAGAAACTTGTCTTGTGAGTCTCCCTTGCTCGCATTTGTGCCATGCGTGTATGCGTCGAATGACACCTGACTTTGCGATATCTTTTTTTGTAGATTGGAAAACTAAGATGATCCGTGCGAGACACACCCAAGCTTCGCGCGACGCTAATCTTTACCTCTGAACAAAGTAGGGCGCTCAGTTCAAGAGCTGGACGGGCGGCCGCGGTCAAGTGAGTGCTCGCTTTGTTGTTCCGCGATACAACCGCGATACGTTGGCTAGTTCATTCATTACCCCATTCCCTGCTTCCCATCACTCCATCGACCACCGTGACGTGGCGCAACATCATGTTCATCGACGTCATGTTCTGATCCATTGCGTTTGCTCACATTGGCCCCCTTGCCCAGCGACGTCGGTTATCTACTGGGACGGTCCCTATATCCCAACATCAGTTGGCCTCTATTCAATCCAAGAACGAGAGCAGGTTTGTTAGCTTTGCCTAGACCACCGCAATCATTGTCTGCAACACAAATGTATACGTGGATACAAGAGCAGAATACAAACAATTTTTCTCTACATTTTCATTCTGCATGACGAAGCCATCATCATAATATAAGGAATGTCGAATAAAACAGGTGACGAGACCAAGCCCATGCGACTCGGGTCCCATTTAACAAGACCAAAAGAGGAGACTGGGCCAAGGGGAAGGCAATCCTACATACTACGCCGTTCGTATCATTAAAGAACAGAGACAAGACATACTGGGTCAACAGAACGAGAACTATACACTCGTTGAACGAATCAAGACTGCGCATATAGTCCATGATTTAAGCGCGCTCGCCCCTGAGGCGACGAGCCAGAGCAAGATCCTTGGGTTGACTACAAAATGATCAGTCAGCACGGCTTCGGGGGAAACCAATAACAAGGAGACACATACATCGTGACACCTGAAACAGAAAAACATGTGAACTCGGGACCGAGGGAAAAGGGCAAGAATGACTCACGCTTTGCGTGGATCGCAGCCAAGTTGGTGTCCTCAAAGAGGGAGACGAGGTACGCTTCTGCAGCCTCCTGCAGAGCCATCACTGCGGATGATTGGAAGCGCAAATCCGTCTATTTTCCCCATATTACAAGCCCCATCAACTTCTGTCACGAAATGCAACGCAGAAGTGACACGCACCTTGAAATCTTGAGCGATTTCACGGACCAGCCTCTGGAAAGGGAGCTTCCTGATAAGGAGCTCGGTCGACTTCTGATACCTTCTGATCTCACGAAGGGCGACCGTTCCAGGGCGGAAACGATGGGGTTTCTTCACACCACCGGTAGCAGCCTGTAGCAGGTCGACACAAGGGGATGAGCGGGCGTTGTTGATAGCGCGGACAAGGGATAGACACGTACAGCCGCAGCGGTCTTACGAGCGGCCTTGGTCGCCAACTGTTTACGGGGAGCCTTGCCTGCGCAAATGATTCGTCGCCAAAACCACGCGTATCGCGATACACGACGCACCTCCGGTAGTCTTACGGGCGGTTTGCTGTGGAAAGATGATGAGTTTGGCGACGTCGACGGGCGCATCGAGGAACTACTTACCTTGGTACGAGCCATTGCTGTATGTACAAAAGGTTAGTTGATGTCGAATAAGTTGAAGAGCGGGCGTCTGTGATGGTGGTTGCGGAACAAAAGGAACGATGAGAGACGAAAGTTCGTTGATTCGGTGGGTTAGGGTTCCCACGCTTGTGGATCTTTTCACACTCCGTCACTTGCGCACTGACCCCTCCACTCCGCACCTTGCAAACGAGTGTTGACTAACACAACACAGTACTTAAATGTAAGGGGATGGCCACCAAACGTCGGTTCCGATGAATACGTATCAGCGATTCTGACGCCATTTCAAGGGGCTGCTTTTCGGAAACACGCAACGTGGATCATCGCCTCCTTTCGGGCGGAGTCTCGTTTACGGCGCAAACGAATTTCATCGCAAGTCCTCTCCCGACTCCATCCCTACTATCCTGTCCATGCGACGCCGCTTTACATACCCGAATCACGAAATGAAACGCCCTACCTCGCTGCTCACTGCCAGCATGTGTCAAAGATGATTGTCAAATCGGCATTGAGCATCAATGCGTCCTTTCCAGGATGGCATTGCCCTGGCTCGATTGCCGGATTTATCCATCTACAGGCGAGCGCTTCAAGGGGAGGGCTCAGCTCCACACGCCGTGGCAAGAAACCGGTCGCGAAGAAGATACCAACGGGCACACGGGCTGGCTGGCAGTTGTACCGTCGTGATCGGCTTGTTCACGTCAACTGGGCTGTTTATGGCTACTTGCTGTACGTGCTTCACCTGCGGTGGCAACTCTAACCAAGGGACCAAAGGGGAAAAGCGTCTGACCGTAGGATCAAATGGAAGGAACCCGGAACGGAAAAGCCCTATGCCGAGCTAGTCTCCTGATTTAAACCCGATTATCATAACTAGTGACCGATCAGTGTCAAAGGAGAGGGACCGGACGATCAAATAGGCCACTGACATCTCCATCTATCCAATCTTCATTGGTGGCATGGACTCGCTTCAGGTACGCATGTGGATCGAGAGGGATTTACGTGAACCACACCTTTGACCGTGACAGGTGGGAGTAAAGGTGGGTCGAATCCAAGTACTGATCTCACCCACAGCGCTTCACTAATACACATGTGGATCTGTAGTTCTATCTGACAAGCGTGCTGTACATCAGCCCTTGAAGCTTCTTTTGGGGTTGGTTGATGCGGCGTTCGACTGCCATACACGCCTTCTATTTAATTATAATATCAGACTTTCCATCACCTCAACGTGATGCTGGGCTCAAACTCGACACTGCGACGACAGGACATCGACGAGCACACCTTACATGTGTCTTGAAAAATGTCTTGGTGTCTTGGTGATATGATCGGACAACAGCCCGTGACCACCGCCGTCACAACGGTCAGCATACCAAAAATAGGGTGAGCACGTACAACAAAAACGTGTTGTTCGATTCCAAATATTAATATCTATGTCGGAACGAACAGATGTGGTACTAGTAATACAAACAAAGTATTGCATGCGTGAGGGTATCAGTTCCGTCACTATGTCGTCAAGTTATCCGTCGCAAAGCATAGCAAAAAGCACGATGATCTAAAACGTTTCGTGTTCATCAAATCTACCTGATCAGAAGCCACCAAGACAGCCTTCAAAGTCCAAGGCGGGAACAGCAAATTCATTGTGACGCTGTATCCGTCCGTCGGCGCTCTTCCGACGAGGCTCTTTGGTATGTGACCGACGGGCATTGTGATTGGATGCCATGCTGGATTCATGTGGCAAGAATAACAACGTAGACTCGATGTCTTGCTTGGTGATGGAGGGCGGCAACATCACATCGCCCCTACTCCGATATCCAAACCGGACGGCAAACGGATGACCAGGAAACGCAGGTTCGGGAGGAGTGCGCACTGCGTCCGAGTCGTCCGAGTCTGGGGATGCAAGAAGGCCCAAGATCGGAGGCATGCAAGTATGCAGGGAGAGGAAGAGATTCGTTAGGCATTGCTATGAAGCAGGAAAAAATAGGCGAATAAACCTGATGGCTCAGACGCCTCGGACGCGCGAGGGTGGAAGTAACTGCTTTGTGGACCTTCATCCCATGGATGGCGCGTGCGAGGAGGACAGGGACGGAAAGTATCGACAAACTCTCTCTCGTGGCGACCGGGCAGAGCACAGGTGTTGGGGAGCACCTCGGCGGGCGTGCGGTCGTACACGGAGGCGGAGTGGGTAATGAAGATCGAGGTGAGGGTCGGGGTGGGGGGGAAGTGGACGTGAGGTGAGACTTCAACGGTCGCAGAGGCCGCGAACGGGAACGGCTCTGGACAGTGTGGATGATGTGAAAGATCGGACAGATGGGGATGTTTGAGGATGGACCGCATGTACGCCTTTGTCAGAGAGGGACAGGAAGAGCCGCCGCCGGAGACGTGGATGAAGGCAGGTACGATGGGGAGAGGGAGGGGGAACGTGAAGAGAGTGAAAGAGAACGAGGAGCAAGTGCCGGGCAACGAGTGAAGGGCCAACCGGGGCTTTATACCATCAAACGGGGAAAAGTGCGAAAATTGAATTAAAAATTAGCGGAACGTAACTGCATTTCACTGCCGTGTTGTGGTTCGGAGTTGACGCTCTTCGGAGTTTGAAGATATTTAGTTTCTGACATGGTTGCGACGACGTTCAAACTCCGCATGTCAATGGAATGACTTCATGAAAAAAAATATTATCTCCTTCTTTATTGTCTGTTTCTTGTGTTCTGGTCCGAGAGCGTGCTAAGTACTAGTCCCTCTAACTGACTTGGCATTATCTTGCATCGGTCGGGAGAAGTGGCCAAGCCAACGGAACAGCATTAGCACCGCGCGCCGGTCTTGAATCACCTTCCGATTCCGAGCTTAGCCTTCCTCAGAACTCATCTCATCATCCCTTGGCCTGTGACTTTTCCGAGAGTCCCAATGATTTCATGCCTCGATAAAGATCGATTCGGCGTATGCGGGGACAGAAGGGCTATGCCAATGAAATCGGCAATTTGGTTTGTTTCGTGACCCCCTCAGGTCATCACACCCACATTAACATAGCGCGCCCGGATCTGGCACGGTTACCACCCGAGACCCCCAAACAGCAGTGTGCGTGGTTGTCTACATATGTTGTTGTTTTTCCTATGGCAGAAATGACGCATCCATTGGAGGACGAGCCACTCCGCCACTGATTTCTCACCCTGTGCTCACAGGTTCGTTCCCGTGCGGTATGTCAGCCTGGTGTGCCTCATCCCGCTTTCCATGTTTTTGGTCTTGTTGGGGTCATTTATTTTTGGGTGCTATCCTGACTTGCTATTTGCCTCGCTGTTTGCTCCCCCCAGACCGCACACACACACGCTCACGCCCTCTCACACACGTTCATGGGATTGGGGAGGGGCGGACGGCATGATTGGTGACAGCGTGAATATCCAAAATATCAAACGAGACATTGAAGGGGAAGTCGACCTGCTGTCAACGTCTCATTCACTCGCGCCAAGCGACGATCTCGTTTAGACTCGGCCGAGGTCTCAAAACTCTTTCCTTCCCAACCGACTCGGTCGGGCCAAGCCCACCCGACCACCTGATATACGACGGGGACGGCGGATCCCATATATCCTCCGTAGACACTGGCACTCTGGATCGAGGGAGAGGAATGGAGGTCGGGGGAACACAGCGGACTTCCCTTGCCCTCCGAATCACATTCTCTCCCAAGAACCGAGGAGATCTGTCGTCCGGCAAGCGCACGCGCCACGACGGAAACGAATGACCCTGCTCGTCGCCGTTTCGAGAGAGCAGTTCTATGTATTAAAGATAGACCTAATCACCGATCTTCCCTACCGCCAAGCCCAAGAAGAGCTCAAGCCAAGAATTACATCGACCAAGGATTCATGCCAAGACCACTCCCCGCCGTATTCCTAAATTCAGCAGGGGTGCTCCACGGATCGGATTCTAACGTGATGGTCCCATCTGGTGAACCGAAAGACAGTCCGGGAGAGCTCGCAAACGTCCTCGTCGAGTCCCCGCTCCCCGCCGCCGTCGTATCATGTGAATGAGCTGATGGTGCGAGATAATGCGTACCGCGGTCCTGATCTCCCATTGACCCTGCAAAGGGGTTCCCAAACGTGGTATCCGAGGCATTGCCCAACTTGAACGGCTTCGTATGAGACCACACCGGGCTTATTTCGCTTGAGTAACCCGGTCGAGATAAGGCGTTATTCAAACGTGCCATCCCAACGGCAACCTTTGACCCACGCCGCTGCTCCACTCCTGTCGTCCCCGTCGTTCCAAATCTATCCTTGTCATTCATAGTCACATTCATGAATGTGGCGTTCAGCGTATCAGGTGATCCGGCCTCGTCGTCATAAGGGTCCGGATCCTTGACAGTACCTGTCATCTTGTTATCAGTCCGGCTTATCGGGGGCGATAGCGGGGGTGATGAAGATGAATTAGGGCATAACGTCGGTGGCGGTACGACACCCGAGCCGCCTTGATCTGGGTGGTACAACTGAGGTTGCGGAACCACAAGTTGTTCGGGATGATGCTCCGCGTCCCCAACCACACGTTTGATGGCGGCCAGATCAAATCCAGCATGAACAGGCACATCTGGCTTCGAATTATCCGAAGAATGTTGTTCAGGTATAGCGTGGATGCCACCAACACCACCGATGTCACCACTCGTGTCGATGCCGGCAGCAGGGGAAGGAGAAGGCAAACGTGTGGCGTCTTCCGTCCTGGCCGGGAGCTCCTCGTCTTCTTCTGGCTTGTGGGACGTGCTTTTCTGCCTCCTCGACGAACCAAATGAGACTGCGGAGGACGAGGGTGGTCGAGAAGGCGCGGCGCCCGACGGCGGCTGCGGTGTCTTCTTTGTCGTCCGCTTCGAGAACCATCCTCTTTTTCGCGTCTGCTCTTCTTCGTCCTCTCGAATCACCACTCTGTCTCCCTCGAAATCGGGTTCCTGCATTCCAAATCACCAAAATCACCCCACAAAGTCCATTGAATGATCAGTCATCTTGCCAACCGAGAAGCAAACGAATTGTGTGCACCGCACCCACGAACACACACGTATATGGTACTCACCACAGGTTCATCAAAGTAATCAGCCGTCACGGGGAACCCTAATTGGTCAAGAATGAGCGGCATGAACGTCCGATAGCTCATGTGACCCGAGATCTTGTCCGTCACATCCACGTTCTCCAGTCCGGGTACACCCTCTATCGGCCTCAGCCCGGCTACCGAGCTCAGACCCGCGCTCGTCGCGCGGAACAGGTAGTTAAGCACCCAGTCGTTCTTGGCGTACGCGTTCACGAACCGGCCAGAGACAACACTCCGCGCGCTGCACCACGTGCTCTGTGAAGCAGTGAGCGTGGCACCAAGAATGAAGACGTCCTGGACGATGCCGAATGACTTGGTCTTGGCGAGCTCGAGGAGCGCATAAAATATGACGCGAGCTCCAAGCGAGAACCCGATCAACGTGATCGGTCTAACACCGAGATGGCGTTGCGACAACAATTGCGCTAGTACACTTCCGGCAGCGCGCGCCCGGTCCAGTGCATTGTTCCAAGGATTATCGATGAGATAGCCTAACTTCGTTAGGACTAATAGATCAGACCAAGCACATGTGGTGAGCTAAGTACCAAGGCAACGATCGGAAGTGCTTACCGATAGGCCATTGGAGTGCGCCCATCAGCGCAGTCATCACGGTATGCTGTAGCACCGTCTGGCCTAGCTGAGTCAGGACTTCGCCCGTAAGAATCCTCAGAGCACTTCCGGTTTCTTGGATCATTTCTGGTTCCCACAGGACGCTGAAGACATCTCCGACGATGGGATCTAGTACGCTAAAGGGCAACCGCACGTCATCAATTTTGCCGCTCATGAACCTACACAAATGCGTGAGTGCAGAGTCGGGTAGAAGAGAAAACGGCACTCCTACCCAGGTACGGTCAATATGCAGCTCACGCGCTTGTTATTATGGAGCGGGAGTACATCAAAAGTCCTCACATTCTGAGTCCGCCTGGCCATACCACGTACAGCGATTCCAGAGCCGGTGAGGACTCCACCTGTCGTAATCACTGCAGCGCCTCCTGCGCCTGCGAGGAAGCCTGTTGTTCCAGATATACCAACAGTAGCCAAAGCGGCTCCAAGACCAGCTCCAATCACGGGGGCCAGTAGCCCTGCTGACAAACCAATGACGAGACCACCCCCTACACGTGGAGGTTGACACGAGTACTGCAAATACACACGTCCGATGGCTTACCTAGCGTTGCGAGACCCATCATCATGTACCGCTTATTCCGGGCCGCCTTGGCGGACCCTTCGATGATCTCTTCATTTTCTAGCCTTTCGATACCTTCCTGAATTTCGAGCGCCTCCGTGACGCGCCGCTCGAACTTGACGACGTCGATCCAACCAAGGCCGAGTTTCAGCGCAACGTTCTCTAGCAACACTCGGGAACGGGCGTCATAAACACTGTCGGCAACTAAGATGAGGAAGAGGTCGCACAAGACTGTCCATCGAATGTCGAGCGTGACATCCTTGTCGACGGACGAGAGCGTGGTGGTGACAGTGTGACCAGGTAGAGAAGACGCAGTCACGGAGGTATCTTCCAGGACGCGAGAGGTCGTTTGGAACGTAGTGGTGGTAGGCGTGGTAGGCAACGGAAAAGTGATAGGAGCGGTGGAATGTTTTAGAGTGATGTCCTGTTCTGATGGATGTGATGCTTCCTCCTTTTCCTGTCTTTGAGCTTCTGCGGGATCGTATTCGGGATTGGCGATGGTATGCGTCGTCATCAGAGATGGAGCAAGATCGCTGGCCTGCACCCCATGCAGCGCAAGGCTATCTATCATCTTTTGCTCTGTGGATGCGTGTTAGGGCATATCATATGCCCAGCAGCAAAGAAGCAGAACAGCGATAAGATACCTGCAGTTTCGAGATCCATATGATAATACAGTCGCCCCATCACCTTCAATGCCCAGAGCTCCATGTTTTGGATGGAATCCTTGAGCTCCTTTCTGCGCGTACTCTTTTGTCTCTGCACCATCTCCTTGGCGGTCAACGCACAGAGACCGACGTACGCGATGCGCTGCGCCTCGGTGAGCATCTTCTTGGTCGTTTGCATCTGGCCCAACGGCGTCATCGCCTTGTCCTCGTCAAAAAGGTACCGCGTCCGCAAGTGCACTTCGTCCGCATCCTCCTCCTCGTCCACTCTCAGCCGGGTGTATTCGTTCTCGTCCTGCTCCGTTGATGTCTTGGAGCGCCATTGCGTGCCCTGGCCGTCGACGTCGAGGAACTGTCCCGTCGCGTTCTTGCTTCCAGAGAGCGAGTGTGCATGCGATGCATCTGTGGCCTTTTTGTGGGGAACGTAGTGGTATTTCTGTTGGTCCTCTTCATCGAGGCCGCCTGCGAGCTCGTCTACTTTGACAACGGGCATGTCTTCCCAACCTTCGTCATCGCCGTCATCGTCGTTAAATCGTATGGGATCTGGCATTGGTCGCGTGGATCAGTTCGTTGAGCTGTGGTGGTTGCTCATTGTCCAATTCGACGACTAATGCTAGACTGGTTTCCCACGGCCATCTCTTACTACCTCCAGCAGCAGCAGCATCTAGTAGTGAAAGCCCAAGCTAAGAGTGGCCTCTATTTATGTTTCAAGTCACGAGCGCAATGATCTAACCGTTAGATGAGCAGATAACCAAACCAACATGGCCACGATAGGCGCTTATCATTGGGGTCATGAATTCAGCATCCTGTCAACGCCGAAGTTAGGGTCCACTACGCAATTTGGGCACCACAATGAGGATCACACCACATATAATCAACGTCATGTCCGATGCTGCGCATCAGAACCTCGCTACACGGTGGTGCGGCGTCTTCCCTGTTGCTGCTTGATCGAGTAAAACTGGTCTGACAGGTGGGGATGCTGTCAGTCCGTCACGGCATTGCCTTCCCCGCGGTTCCGCCGCCCTCCTCACTTTGTATTCAGCGGGTCCCCGTCGGTGACATACCTCTCCGGAAACACTAGTCTCGTACCCAGACGTGCTGGAGACAGCTGTCACGTCAGCTGGGTTTCAAATTGCGCTGCAGAAACCTCTCCAGAACGTCTGGTGCAGTTCGTCCGGCGAGGCCCACATCCATCACAGGTCACG
>JBBPOK010000280.1:0-38750 GCA_038091415.1 Leccinum variicolor
AACCGTTTGGAAGCTGTTGACGTGACTGTGAACATCGAGGGGAGCTTGATTTCGACTATCAGTGTCTATAGAAGATTCGGATGTCGCTGCGTCCTCCGTCGTGACGACCACGACCACACCTGCCAGTGAAGAGGTGGTAGTACTCGCCAAGCGTCCACGGGGTCGACCAAAGGGTTCGAGTCAGAAACGGATTCTAACGACACACGGCAATGATACGGAGAATGGAGCGGCAACAGAGGGACACAAGGATGCCGACGACGGGGACGTGCCAGCGGCGTTCAAGAACAAGTTTATCCAGCTGTTGCCCTTGATCCCACTACATCCAACAAAGGGCACGTTCGAGGTGGAAATGATCCGCGAGTTGTTGTACTTTTCCTCCTAGGGTGTGACTCGGACCTTACGCCGTAAGTGTGCTTCTTCGTCGTTCTCCCTCGTCTTTGCTTTCACCCTCCGAGTCCTTGTCATACCATTTATGCAAATTTTGTTTATTTGTTCTGTCCATTCCCTTCCCCGATTCCCACGTTAAGTGGGGGAGGGTTTTCTTGTGTCGATTTGAGCCGCTCTCTGCAAATGGACCCGCGCAAATTGACCTGCTTTGTCATTTCAACAGCAGGTTCAGTACTTATTTGATCAATATTCCGGACCGTATGATATGCATTATTCCCAGGAGTCGGGGACTTGGCGCAAGAGTGCCGCTACGATGTTAATACATCGCATGATGTCATCCATGTATATTGTATATGATACCACTTACTTGTTTGAAGTTGTAAAGAGTGAGTGAGCACTAGTAGTATGAGACTTTTACTTATCTTGATCATGGCTTAGCGAGATGGGAGAGCTGGAAGCATGCATTGGGAGATTGGTGTGGTTTATAAGCAGCTGCATACTAAGACTGTCCTATTTATCACCAAGATTTGAATAGTATCAGTGACACTTAGTATATAGATGCTTTATCATTTTGATAACATAGTTGTATGTGCTTTTCTGAGCTATCAGGTTAGGTCAGCTCTTCATGAATTGTAGTAACACTCATTCTGACATGTAAATTTGATAAATCATTTTGTCCGGGATGGTTGATATGCTACAGCCAAACATTCAACCTTGGGTCAGGCCCTGCTCAAGTTCTGCAATGTATCTTGGAGGACAGACAATCAAAAGTGATTTCTTATCAATATATTATCATTTCCTGACAATAATTGATCATGTACCCCATAAAAGCCAACAGACTCTTATAAGTTATACATTTTTATTATCTCCATAGAATAATGGTAAATATTTGTCTAAAATATCAGGTTAAATCAGCTCTTTATCTGAATGATATAGAAATGCTGAGTAGTATTCACTGGTTGTCAGTCATCTTAATGTTGAATACATATCAGTATTAGAAGTGTCAGCTCTTTACTGTTGGTAATGGTATATTGTGATGAGAGAGTTGGTGCGCTTGATGATAATCTAACCAAATATCTAACATTTGACCAAACTTGGTCATAGATATCTGTATTCACATATGAATACACATGTTGATATTGAACACTCATCAACCATCAGGATGGTGTTGGTTGATTATCACATGTCAATTTATTATCATTCATTAATCATCAGCCATCTTAATGGGTGAATACATATAAGTTTACATTATATGCCTTCAGTATGAATATGACTTTTCAGTGATTATAAATGCTTATTATTTCCATGGCATGATTGTAGGTATTTATCAGAACTATCTGGTTATATCAGCTCTTCACCATTTCCCTGATTTGAATTACATGTCATTAGCTGAACTATTAGGTTAAATCAGCTGTTCACTATTGATAATCATATATTTTGATTGAGAAGGACAATATGCTTGGTGAGAATCCAGCCAGACATCTAACATTTGATCAAACTTGGTGAGTGATATCTGTATTTTATATCTAAACAATGGATGATCAGATGTTGATATTGAATGCATCAAGGTGGTGTTGATTGATCAGTATGTCATAACTGATTATTTTTCTGTGTCTCAATGACATAAAATTACCAAACAATAATCATTCATTGGCCATTAGCTATCTGAATTAAAATACATATTGATATAGTGACAATTCTTTACCATAAAAAGGTAACTCCATTCAATGTAGATGGTGTTGTCTCAGTGTTGATCATTGCATGATGGTTGATTGTTTTTCTTCATCTGAATGATATATAATCATCAACAAATGATCACTTACTGGTCATCAGCTATCATTATGATGAATACACATCAGTATGGAGTATATGCCTTTAGTATGAATACAAATTTCCAGTGATTATAAATGCTTATTATGTCTGGAAAAATAATGGGTATTTATCAGAACCATCTGGTATATCCACTCTCCACTATTGGTAAAGCATTATTTTGATTGAGAGGGTTGGTATGCTTGATAATAATCAAGCCAGACATCTAACATTTGATCATTATATTATGATTCATTATCTTTCATCATATGAATGATATAGAATTATCAATAAATGACCATTTACTGGTAATCAGCCATCTTAATGATGAATACATATAAGTATAGATAATGTGCTTTCAGTATGGAAAGTAATTTTCAATCATTATAAATGCTTATTATTTCTATGGCATAATGATGAGTATTTATCAGAACTATCTGGTTATATCGGCTCTTCACCATTCCCCTGATGGAGTCCGTCCCTGATGAGGGTGTTAGCATGGTTCGGGTCAGAGAAGGAGAATACTGCATATGCGGTTCTTTGGCCTGGTGCTCTACGGCCCTTGGGTTTGATCCATC
This sequence comes from Leccinum variicolor, assembly GCA_038091415.1. Lineage (NCBI taxonomy): Eukaryota > Fungi > Basidiomycota > Agaricomycetes > Boletales > Boletaceae > Leccinum > Leccinum variicolor. Next base: position 2,775 of record JBBPOK010000280.1, read on the forward strand.
GCGCAGCTACGATGCTGCCTTTAGGGATGTCATTATCCACTTCCAGTCTGTTGAGATTAGCGGGGTCAGCCAATTCAAATGCGATAGGAACGTATGGGACTATGATCGAGTACAGCCTTTCTTTAATTTCTACCGGGAGTTTCAGATTTCCAATTAGTTTGTCCTTGACGTCTGGTTGTCTTAGCCAGTTGGCCGCTTCGACGGAATTCACCTCAAATAGAATCCCGTTGTTGTGTAACCGAAGAACGGCTTTGATATGGACTTTCGGATCATTGTTTGAGCGGGTGTCGTCTATTGCGGCTTGTAATTTCTGGGCTATGGTTTCATTGGTATCATTGTCAGTGAATAGCGCATGGTTGTTTGTGGGGGTAAGAAGAATTTGCCGTGCTCGCACCTCTGCCCGACGTAGGGCTTCATGGACTTTGATCGAACCGCTTGAGTTTGATCTCAGTGCATCGCTGTAAGATCTAGGTGTTGTGGGCACGTATGTTTGGGGGATCGGGGGCGGGGGATTGGATGTGAGCTTTACTGAGAGATCATTTGCGGTGACACGTAGTTGTTCCAAAGCGGAGGAGATATCTGTTGTGGACTGTTTGTGCACCTCAACCGAGGATTCCAAGTCAGTTGCAGAGGCGTGTAGGGAAGCCAATTTCGGAGAAATAGTGATTAAGATTTTGCTAGCAATGGACTCAGCTGTTTCCGACTCATGGTTTTCCTCTAGAATGAAGGCTACCGCGCGAATCGCTTCTGCGGCCGATTTGGGCACTTGCGGAAGTTGGGTGATGTAAAACAGAGCCGTTGCCAAATGTCTATGATCGGAAAAGACCCCATTGGGGAGAAGAAGGTGGGTATCTAGATACGTTCTGCCGGTCTGAGCGTCCTTGACTTCGCAGGATTGATTAATGATGTCATCCTTTGAGGTTATGGTTGGGGCGCTAGAGCGGGTTCGCGGCATGGTTGGGATAGCGGGTTTTGGTGGGATTCCACCTAGTCTATCGCTTGCCCGGGGTCTACTGGACATGCAGTCGTCCGTATGATGCCGGCGAAGAGTAGATTAGCTCTTTGTCTGATGAGTGAGGCCTACCTGCCCAGAAATTTTTCGGGGTCCTTGTAGGGGTGCCACGTGGTAGCGGACAAAGAAGCTCTTCGTGTCCCTTGACAGGAATAATGCTCTAATCAGTGCAATACCTCGACTTTCTTGCTTTCTTCCACGAGGGCTAGAAAATCAATCTGAAAATGTAAGATATCACTGTATATGCACGTGGTGGACGTCACAACTATGTGATGTTGTAACTTGTATCAGCCATGACTGTTGGTATCATGGGGAAGCTGATGCTCTACTTCCTTATCGAGAACATGCCCGGTAACCAACTCCTCAATGGCTTGGTCTACGAGTGTTGAACACATAAAAAGGTTCGAGTACGCATGCTTTCGTCCTCGGGCTCCAGTCGCATCGACAATCTAAAGATCCCTATCCTACTTTCCTCACAATGGTCTCCAAGTTTGCTATTCTCGTCAATATTTTGCTTGCCGCTGGAGTTCTGGCTGTTCCCTCTTCTTCTCGGCTAGAGGCTCGCCTTGCTCGTCGCCGCGATAACCGCCACTCTACGCTGATCAATCACGTTTACGCGCCCGACGGTGCTGTCGACGGCGCACAGTACAGCGTCAACTGGGCTGGCGCTATCTTGACGGAGAGTGAGGTTAGCATCATCCGAGTCGTGTTCCGTAATCGTGCCCGATCTTGTTCAACAGGGAACTTTCACTAATGTCACTGGCACCTTTACCGTCCCAACACCCACCGGCACTGACGGTTCTGTGGCTGCTTGGGTTGGCATCGATGGTGCCACCTGCCAGTTCGCCATCCTCCAGGCCGGTGTCGATTTTACTATCAGCGGCGGTAAGGTCTCGTATGACGGTGAGCCAAATATATCCTTCACTCTGTATCTATCATTCCTCATCCGTTCGTCGCACAGCTTGGTGCGAGTTTTACCCTGACTATCCCCACCATTTCGACAATTTTACCATCAAAGCCGGTGACGAAATCAGGATCACTGTCGCCACTTCCGCCAAGAACTCTGGCAACACAGTCATCGAGAACCTGTCGACCGGCGAGACTGTCACAAAGGAACTCTCGTCCGCTTGGTATCTGTGTGAGCAGAACGCCGAGTGGATCATGGAAGACTATGGGGACGCGAACGGTGGACTTGTTCCACTCGTGAACTTTGGCACGTTCCAGTTCACCAACGCCACTGCCTCAAGCTCTGGCTCCTACGGCAAAAACTATACCCTAGATGGTGCTACCACCTATGACATCAAGAAAAACGGCAGCGTTCTCACGTCCGTCTCCGCCAGCGGGAACACCGTCACCCTCAAGAGGGTCGAAGGAGTTTGACAGGTTGGAAGAGACCTTTGTGAAGAAACCAAGCGACTCGTATTATCGAGGCAAATAGAGTGTGTATTTATTCATATAATACTAGTTTCTGGGGTGTATATGGACAGGAGCCTGAGATGGAATAATCATTATAGGTCATGTCTTCTCTCTATGGGACGGTCCACTGGCACCACGGCAGATCCTTCAAACTTGTCGTCCTCGCCCTGGGCCAGGGCAAACCCTAGTCCAAAACTTGAATGATCAATTTCTGAAGGTGATCCGAATCATCCGTATTCCAACGACCCAATCCTATGAACCTCAGGCTATCCCGCATTTTTATGGTATTCACTATCCTTCACGTTTCTTCAAGCCTAGTCATTCAGTTGGCTTCCATGACCCTGAGTATTCCGAGTCGCAACCCTGGGCAAAGATAGATCTGATCTTGCCATTTCGCCCCATTCCCAACCCTTCAGATTCTTTTGCCCTCAGTGAGACTCGAGATCGGATCCAGCAGCCGGCTTCTCATTCATGTGCAACTGTCCGCCAGCCACCGTGCACCATCACGTGTGGACGCCGAGCTGGAACAACACATCAAGGACGTAATATGGAGTCCTTCGTCAGCACACGCTGCCCCCCTGGAGCTTCCGCTGAAACAGTAGAAGAGTCACTCGTATCGATGAGGGAAGCTAATTGAGTTCATTTCTGAGGATCTAAGATCCTGAAGACTCCGCTGAGACAATGGACTCTCCTCGCTATCACGTCCACATGGCAAACTCGCCTTGAGTTCCGAGACGGCGTTACACCAGATCACTAAGAGGTTGCATGCCATGCCGCTGCAATAACTTCGCATTCTTTATGAGGGCTATGGCCCTGGTTCGAGATTTCTAGAAGGCACCTCCTTCTGGCGGTTGTGCAATGCAGCCAGTAGGAATTATATATAAGCACCGACGCCGAGGGCGATTAAGATAGAGATAGTAACAGGGCCACTGGAAAAACAAAATCGCCGACCGAGAACTTCTAAATTAGATACAAGCGAATCTGAACGACTGTCCTATCAACGATAGTGATAATCTATGCAATTATACTGAAAATGAATGGATGAGACGCAAAAACAGAGATATTTGTATGGATAGGCTGATGCGACAACACAGGGCGTCGACTCAACACCGGATTAGCATGCATGAGTGAGTTTACAGATGGGGGTCGGATCAGATATTGAATAGTTGTTTGAAATGGTAATCCTCATTGAATGCTTTTTTACCACCCAACAGTGTAGTATGGTTTCTGCTGTCTCTGCATGAAATTGATGTCAGGCTCAGCGGCACATCTGTCGAGAATCGCTTGATCCACGTACCATGAACTCGTTGCTGATATTTGGCGAGGAAGTAGTGTTCTGTTATTGTAAAAGTTGACCATGAGATCTGGAGACTTTCGGTGGTTCACAGACCTCTCCACTGTAGGTCTGCATAGATTCGGGTTCTTGGGACAAGATGTTGGATGCGTGACTTCGCTGGTCTGTTGTTATATGCATTTGAGATGTCGTGGGTTTCCTGGACTCGTCATCGACACCCTGGCCCCGTATATCTTGACGTGTGTTTAGGCTGTAACCTCATCTATGAGGATTCGTGTTGTACAAGTTGTTTTAAAAACATACGCGGCAACGAACGACACACCATATGCTAAATCATGGGTCAGATCAAGGCTTTCGATCCAGCAAGAATACCCTCACATGTGCTCAAAACAAAGTAACAAGCGATGAAGATGAGATTCATTGGCGTAAAATAGTACTGTTGAGGAACTAAGTGTCACCCAGATTGATTTGAAAATGAAACTTGATACATACGACGAGCAAAGTGGAGAAACTCATTGCGCTAGATAATGGTGTTGGTCAAATAGGAAACGGCGTTACTGACAGCCAACAGTACCTGGACACGAAACCGGTGTTGACTGCATAAAGCATCAATGTTCTGATCATGGAGTTGCCCCTTTGCGTACGTCATCAGTCAACGGAAAAAAATCAGAGCGGAAAACTGAAAACGTACTGTGAATAATTGCACCGCATGCCTTGCAAGTAATAGCAAAGAGAAACAGCTACGCTGATGTCATTCAGAGCGTTGAGACCGAGGGCAACCATCCCCAGAACCTGAAGCAAGAATACTAGGTCAACAATGAGAAGGGTTATTCATGGAATTCCAATTCACTCTAAGGTTCGTGACCTCAAGTAATGTCGTCATAGCAAAACTTGAAGGTATGTAAACTCAGTTGAGAAGCATTGAGTATTGTGAGAAAATTGACACCTTTTCACCGTGTAAGCTAACAAATACGCATGGGTTCAATGGTAGTCGTGTAAAATTAGTGTGCTGAAGACTTACCGATAGCGAGGCCTGGGATCCAGTTATGCAATATTATGAACCATCCACGTTAGACTCGACGTCAGGAACCATGACAACGATCCCTCACCCAGTTGTCCGAAGGTCAGGACCAACTTTTCTGGACAATAAGATCTCACATGTAGATCGCCCGGGGGAAGGGCTCACCAGAAACACTGTCAAAGACACGTTTCCATAGCTAACTAAAATAAGAATAAGTCGCCATTGGTTTGGTCTTGGAGGGACGGAGCCCTTACATCGCCAGACACGTATCGTGAAGAAACTGCCAAAATGACAAGGGTTAACCACGCAGAAAGAATTTCGAAAAAGGTGGACATACAACTTGACAATGGTTCCAACCACGGACTAACCAGTGAGTATGCTCTTAGATATCTGCAGTCAACATGAAAGAGGCATACTTACCCCTATGAGAAGCTGGAGCTGGAAGGCACCTCGTTAATAAGATCATGGTTCACCATCCACACAGCGCACATACGATGAGAGACCTGCGTTCTTGTCAGATGATAGGGAAACAGGAAAAAGATCATGACTTGACGCACCAAGCTGGTTTGCCATAGAGTGCTAATACATTCAGAAAGTTCCTAAACTGCAATTAGATCGTCAGTGATCAACGACTACAGGAACTCACGTTATTGAGTAGTAGTACACAGTACGACCTATGAGAGCTTGGTGTAATGTCCCTAACAAGCTGAAGAAAAACCATGTGACAAGCTCGGCGAACATCGGAAATAGCACGAACAATAGCGACACGACCTGATTAGATCAGAAATGGATTTCCTTGTTAGGGTACACTGTTAGAATGGAACTCACAATAGCCTTATACCCTACTTTATCCAAAGGATATCGACGACAGTATATGTAGACTTGGAGGACAAAAACACCGTAAAGCCTGTTGGCTTATCAGCGCGATCACATCGTAGACACGACACTACTCACATCGAAGACACGCTGAAGCCGATGAACAACGCCCCCAGCGTGTTGTCGAGACTCAGACCCATTATTTTGCTCCAGGGTGACCAGGAAACGGCGTAAAGGTCGGAATGGCAGGTCGATTGACACTGATATAGGCCGGGCAGTCGGATTTAATGTTAGCCAGAAGGGGATCTGTTTTGAAATGTTTCGAGCGATTTCGTCAACAAGGCGTTTAAGGAGGCGGAGAACGTTCCCTCTAGGAAATAAATAGAATACCAGAATATGACGTTGATCCACCAAGGCCTCGTGCTGCGAGTCGTGCACATGTATGCATTTGCCTCGATCAGGTTGTGACTCAGTTGCGACAAAACCGCGAATGGTGGGATCTGTAAAAAGTATCCAGTATCTTAGGTGTAACCAACTTCAATGGCAGCGACTACACGTGAAACACATTACATAATCGTGCTGTGTCACAGGGTTTGGCCAGGGAACGATCAGAAGTTGTGATCAGAAATGTGCACCGGCGTGGGTCTTCTCGGCTCAGCGGACTTGTTCGCTTGTCAGTCGAACATGAAACGATTCTCTCAAGCTCTGCTGTGACTTTTTGCCTGTTTTGAATGGGAGTCCCAGAGCCGTAGAACTATGCAGCTTTCGGAAGCTAACTCGTCCGAGTAGGTGTCCTACTACTAGACTAGACGGCAAACCGGGGCTTTTCCAAGAAGCTCTGAAACTAAAAACTGGACTCCGGCTCTGAATCTACATATATACAACAACGCTCCATGGCAATCGATAAGAGGTGCTGCGGTGCACGGTCGGCATAGTCACAAGTTCATTTCAAGTTATTTCGTGTAGCGAGCCACCAACGCAGAGCCTGCCGCTCAGCGGTCCCGTGCAAGTTGGCAATCTCTAACTGAGGTTCTCAACCGCACACGCCAAGCTCAGGGTACGTGGACTCATCGAACATGAATACTTAAGGGTTCACCGGAGAAAAGGGTGACAGATATCTGACATAGTATCTTCATAGCATCCGAATCTACCCCGGTAGCCTTTTCACGACGCACGTCCCTCTGAGCAGCCTCACTCCGGCTCAGCTTTAACCGTCGCGTGCCCCAAATGTTCTGCATTATTCTCATCCAATCCGGCCCGAACATACTTGCCAAAGCCAACCTGGACGCCAAGCCGCGCCAAAAACAACGTGATGACCTCTCTCGTCAGAGGATTACTGCTTATCGGAGTCCGTGCAGTACTCGAAACAGCTTTAATGTTAGAGTCGAAGGGCTGGGATCGCAGCCCACGCAACAGGTGACCTGGAGTCACAACAAAGGTTAACTTTTTCATCCTCTTGCCTCGACTTTTTTGGGTCCCCGAAACAGTGGTTGCAACGTCTCGTTTTGCAGTTTCAATGGCTGACCGCAGCAATACAGAGATAAAGGGTTTGAGGGTGGTTGTCAAAAGAGCCGCCGGAGCAAGGCGTTGTTCACAGTATTCCCTGTCGGAAAGAAATTTGGAACTTTCTCCACAAGGCGGAAAGACAGGAAATGTAGGAAGGCACAGCCTGGAGACGACCTTGTGCACAGCAAGAATAAGCTCTGGTGGATTGAGCGTCACCAGGTCATGGGGGGTATACTGGAAAGGTGGTAAAAATATCCTGAATGTCTGATTCGGGACGGCGGCGAAACTTGCTGATGTTGACGAACCCTGCACTGCTTGCTCGAGTCCATCGGAGAACGCGAGAACCTTCGTGACATTAATAAGGGGGAGATTCGTTCCGCGCTGTTGGTATGTTGTTGGGACGACAACACAGGTCCAAGGGACAATTCCCTCTTCACCCTTTATGTCGTATCCAGGATGTAGACGCTTTGTGATGCCGCAAGTTGGACATGATTCATCACCTAGAAACGGCGTCCCGTCTTTCTCTCTCCCTTTCTTCTTCAAAGCGGGTGACGATCGTAAAGCAACATGCGATGGACGAGGAAAATGTGATCCATCCTCGAGAAACATATAGACATCCCCAACCGTAAGCGTTGTTTGCTGGCGTGGTGAGACTGAAGCCATATGGTCAACATAAAGCCCATGCAGCGCGTGAGCGCGAGCCCACTTTCACCAGTTTTAAACAGGGATCATCCATAGATGCCGTGAGTACACACCTCAATGGCTTTACGTCTTCCAGGTACTAGAGCAAGCAAATGTGCAGGACTAGCGACCAACTTGTACGGGACTTGGATAGCCACTCTAGGCTTGGCATCTAAGCACCCTAGTTAATGTAAGCGGTGCATCGCATCAAGAGATTATGCACCTTTCGCAGTCATCGGTACCCTCAGAAGAAGACTTCGGAGGACCTGTTCATAGTCTGTGATACAGAATATGATTGGCATCAGCACGTCCCTGAGTATGAGAATCTCACATTCTTCCTTTATCGTCTGTATGTTCCCATGTTCCGGGTCAATCGGAGGTGCGTTGTGCAGGGAAGAGTCGGATGTAAGATGCCGATCAAGCGATGGCAGCGAAGGTGGGCTTCCTTTCGGAATGGGAAGCAGTGGTATGTTGCGATCGAGCTCTATGTCAAGTACTTGTTCGGAACCGAGAACAGAAGTGTGAGACTTGGACTGATCGAGCTAAATATGATCGAAAATTTTAGTTCTGTATCGGGAAGAGACGCCATAAAGGACCTGTGACATAGTTCACATACTTCGACCCAATGCTCAACTTCCATTTTCCCGCCACCGACCCATTCAAAAATGACCTTGGCCATGAAGGGCTCATTTGCAGTACCAACAACCGCAAAGGGTTGCTGATGGACAGTGAGAAACACAGGGGAAACTATTTTTGGAGGTACGACCGTGACGCAGGTCAGGAACGATGACAACGGCAGTGACTGAGGAGAGATTTCAGCATACAGGCACCCCTGAAACAAGAAACATACATATGACGGTGCCGTGACTCCTAGCGTCCAGCGGTACTGGTCGGTAATGCCTAACTGGAAACGTCGATCTGCATGGATGAGTAATTTGTGGCAACGCGCTGCGCAAGGAACTCACCTGCTCTCATGAATAAGCTGCGGTCCTCAAGACGGATGCGTGCTGTGATATGGAATCGCGATGCAGTTATCCCAGCAGGGATGATCGCAGGGGAAGATGCACTGTCTCTGTTTGTGATGTCTTTGGTGTTGACATCAACTACCAAATCAAGGTCTTTTCGTGCAGTGCTTCGGTGTGGATAGCGCATGCAGAAACCTTTCTTGGGCTTTCTTGGTTCTTCGGGGATCGGTCCGTCTGGCTGCGAGACCGTATCGTTGAGAGTCGTGACATCGACGAGTTGATCTTCACCATAAACGTGAATACAACGACGCTTAGGAGCACGGCCAAGGAATTGTGCAAGGGCAGGCGAGTCTGCGTGAAGACCGAGGGTCCGGGATAACAGAGTACTTGGCACTGTCACCAATTTTTCCAAGGAAACGTCCGATGAGGCATGCGCCAGAGTTGGCGTGGGTAGTGTACCGTCAACACCTACTGCTCGCTCGAACAACCGACGAAGCCCAACAACATTGCCACCCCAAGGAACCTCTCCACCGTCTCTTTCGTAGCTCTCCCAACTCTGAGTATCCGCAGATGTAGGGACAGCGCAGGCAGAAATGCATGCGTCATGGCTTGCCCATTCGATGCCATGAGCCAAACGTGCATGATTGAGCAGCCCCTGGAGGGTAGTGAACTGTGTCCGGTTGCAGGTTGGGCAGGCAAGAATTGCAAGCTGGCTATCAGACGTAGTAGAAGCCAACTTTATGTATATATATTTCTTCTGTTGCGATGGTTTGGGTGTCCGAGAAGATCGTGTTTTTGGTATGCGCTGGAACGTTGGTTGATTCGCAGCTAAAGGGGAGAATGAAGGAGACGGACTTCGCTCTTCGGGCAATCCGGTGTCAAACATAAAAAAAGAAGGTGCTTCCAATGCCTCAAGTGCGTCTACCGCAGCCTCTTGGAAATCGTCCGCGTCCAAAGGTTGATCTTGTGGCTCTTCAACATTCGAGAGGGCGTCTAACATCCGGAGAGCCCACTGGATACGGCCTTCAATGGTATCTGCAAGTCGCTCGCGAATGGCGACCTCCAGACTGACTTCATCATTAATGTGTTGAAAAATGTCGCGCATCTGAGAGTCTACTACGCACAACAGTGTTCAGCCTAGATCAACATCAATGTCAATGAGAGCCACTGGTCCGGCGCACCGTGATCGTCAACTACTGAACCCAATTCCTCGTCTGATGTTAAAACATCTATCTTTCTTTTGAATCCCACGGGCCTTGGAATGTCTACATGAGACTGTATTGACGAATAAGTCATGCGCGATCGGTAAAAGACCGAGTTCACTGGAGGTGTCTTACATAAGGACGCCAGTGTTCGCTCCCCCGCTCATGACTCCGAGCTGATCAGCTGAGCGACTTGTCTCTCAGCCTCTGGTGTCAGCGTGAAGATAGTTGAGAACGCATATATTCAATGAAAGGGTTACTATATGCGATGGAAATAAACGGAAGGTAGGGAATTTTGACTGTTGCTCCCAGCCTAATACTAAAAGTCGCTACCAGTTGAAGGCAACGTCTGGTATAAACAAAAAAAAAAGTATAACGGAAAGGGCTTCATCCCAGTATCGCGTAGGTTACCCAGAACCTGCCTTGTAGACCCGCCCCCAGGCAAGCACTTGGAACCTTCGATTGGTGAGCACACAAGTCAGAAATCATGGGTCCATGCTTACTGGTCGTAGAGAGAGAGAGCACCAGCTGCAGCAATTCCACGCAAAATGTTCGCACCAGCTCCGTCTTGTGTGAACGGTCAGATACAGACTTGATCCGCCGTGAAGGAATGATTGACAACGTACTGAACAGAGCCTTTGCGCCTTCCTTCGCGACAATCTGCCTCGTCGCGTCAACGAATGACTTGTAGTGAACCTGAACGAAAATGAGTGATATGTCTTGAGCCCTGACAAAAATAGCACTTGCCCTTTCCCCTGATGTCATCATCATACGGCGCCGGATGGTGTCCATTGGGTAGGACACAAATGCAGCACCCTGCCAAACTGCTCAGTATATAACCCAACGAGATCTGCAAAACATGCACTAACGGTAGTGCAAGCCCAACCAACGACAAACGAAGCCAAGAAGTTGCCTTGAAGACTTCCGACAAGGAATGTATCTCTAATGGTGTCGTAGCCTCCGAAACTAGGCGAAAAGGTAAGTTGGTCCTAGTACGGATGTAAGGGAAGCATGTACTTACTACAACCCTCGGTAGACGATGATACCGAGGATGTTAGGAACGAAACCTCTATATAGTCCAAGAATTCCGTCCGTGCGGAGTGTCTGTCTATATACGTCTATGATACCGGTAAACTGTCGCTTCCCTCCTTTTGAGGCACTCTTCCCGTCTGCGGACAACCGTGTCCGAGCACTGGAAGGACAAGATATGTTGAGAATACACGTCAAGAGAGGAAAGCGCACTAGTCAAGAGAGTACACAAAAACAGCTGACGACGCCCCGGCGGCAGCACCACTGGCGATATTTCCTACGGCATTATAGTCAATCCAGATTGCAAATCATCGATGGATTTATCTTGAGGCACCCACCAAAAACCCAAAGTGCATACCCTTCTGACTTCTTGTACGCGAATCTCCTCTTATACTCGTCCTTGAAGGCAAAGTTCAATGCCTGTGTAGGAAAGTATCTCAAAACATTGGCGCCGTTCCCCCTCCAAACTAGCACGCTGAGCACGGCGAACTGTCGATCGAAAGACATGAGGCGCACAGCTCAAGAATCCTTCTTCCGCGTAGGTTCTTCTGAAACAGTCCATCACTCCACGGTACGGAGAACTGAGACGGCCAGCCGCGATCGTGGCTCCCTGATTCTGTATCATCAACTTTACGCGCTCGATGGGTGCGGCGATCGTTTTCGAGATGGCCGCAGCGGTACCCCCCATCATGAAATCGACTGCACAACTTTCGATATCAGACTCCGTAGAAGAACCGAGGAACGCGCAACTTACCTAAAAAGTCGTTCGAACCCAACTTTGGGTTGTCAGCCATATTTTGTGATATATGAGGTGAGTGGGGATTTTAATGAAAAGACGATGGGACGGGAAGGACTCCGCATCCATCTTTTATGCGAATAGGTAATGAAATGGAAGAACTCGGGAACGAGGAATGAGCCTTTAATGCCACAGGACTCGAAAGGCCAAGATTGCGGTGAAGGAGGGTCATTTGCAATGAGTCAGACGCCCCCATTGGCCATCCTGAGGGCCTTGCCCAGTGCGTGCATAGCCTCACGGCTGGAATAAAATGGCCGAAGTTGGGTGCACCTCCGTATCTGCCCGATGGCGGCTCGAGTTAGCACTGCCGATAAGAAACGGGACATTTAGTTGATGAGGCGATTCGTGCGTCGTGAGACCCAAGTACTTCAAATATAGATACGGCTTTTGAATTCACTGATCAGTTTATGTTCTTCCGAGCTATCTATGACATCATTTCGATCGAGGCCTCGGCTCAGTAGATTAAGTTACACTGCTTCCAATGGTACTGCATACAGTAATGAGGCACAAGGTGATCCGTTGGAAAACAATCAGAGAGTGTACGAAGGGAATCAAAACGCAACATGTTCAGTTACAGGTAAACATTATAAACACGAAGACAAGAATGACTAGCATGCATGAGGATCAAGAAAACAACGAATTGCAAAGCATTCCACGGGTCCCGAGCCTATATAACCACTGCACCTTCAACCTGCAGTGTCAACGTGTCAACTGTGGACCGCGGGTTCTCTGGCGCCACTTTAGGATCGTTCCTGCTACTCGAGTTCGAGGTTCCCATAGAACTACTAAACCCACTGGACACTTGAGGCTTCGCATGAAATTCAGACAGGGGAATTGAAGGCGAGTCGCTTTGTTCTCGTCGAGTAGTCTCCCGAAGATTAAAGAAAATACGAGAAGCAAGCATGCTGTGTATAACCATTTGAAGGCTACGAAACGCTGCAGGTCAGCAAGGCAAGTTTCGCGGTTTCCAGAGAAGAGACAAACGAATTGAGAATACTAGAATATTGAACCTGCTCTCCGTAAGGTCCATGCGATAGCTTGGAAGCAGTGAAACTTACAGGAGTAGTGAGTGTGACGATAGCATTGAGCAAAGAAAACACTTTGAATCATCAGACTCTGAGTGAGGAAATGATACGGACAAGGCTTACTCAGTATGGTTGCCACATACATGACCCCGTCACGATATAGTGTCGTAATAAATCGACCAGGAGGGTTTTGTCGTGTCATTCTCCGGAACGCTATGCAGTTCAAGACCAGCATGCCTAAGAGGATGGGACAATTCAACATACCCCCATCGAATTGAAAGACTTACCTAACTCATAGAGTATCAGACAGATGAACTGAATCCCCGTAGCTAGTGTACTCTCTACCCCAATGCAATGAAGAGCCTTGTAAACCGCTGTGAAGTAGAAATTGTGAGGGTCTAATAATAGGCGTACCAGGAATGAGACATACAGTTAGTAGCTGATGAGGCAACAGTCTCAGAAACAGTGATGGCGGCCACCATACACACCTTTGATCGAGGTCAACCATAGAAGGTGAAATGTGTATACGGAAGTACATACTGCGCCAAATGTACACATTCCAATGAGGATCCTCTTGTTGCGCTTCCAGAATGCGTATGTTCGCACGATAAGCATAGCTTTCATTCAAAGGTTGGATCGTACTTCACTATGCCAGAAAATTGTATTCTCACCTTCCGCCAGGACGATGCACAAGTAGTAAACCACTAGAAGGCAAAGTCAAACAGTGTTTATCCAGATGAGCTGACGTCTGACCGGTTGTTGCCACCCCCAGGGGACCACACTGAACCGCCAAGTCAACATAGTCCACCTGATGTGAGAACTGTATAGTCTTACATAGTCAGTGTTCGTCCCCCCTCGAGACAGCGACGCTAGAGGAACATGTTCTGGTCTGCCGAATAGCGAGAGGAAGATCATCGACCCACTGGGAATTGCCATTGCAATTGCAACAAAAGGCAGATAACGCGATATGGTAAATTGTATCCTTACTGCCGTCCACTTCGTGCCATGCAACCATTCAACCTTTGTCAAATGTAAGTCCGCGATGCAACCTGACGTGACTGTACGTTGATGTACCTCTTGTCCCAACGTAAGGCAACAGTCGAAAGTCTGGAACATCAAACAGTCACTGTGAATATCTAGAGAGGTAGACTGGATCAACCTACCAGCAGCGCAGCGGCGGCGACTACGACATCATTTTTCCAAAAAATTCATTGACCCTCGTATAGACTTCGGGAGGTCACATACCAATGGCGCACTGCGGAAATCGGAATGGGTGATAAGACAAGCTTCCAGCGCAGAGAACTTACCTCTGATGTTTGTAAATACGACTCTACCGCAACAGCAGACATTCGTCTTGTACAAGACGGGTCGGGTCGGGATGATGAAGATTATGTACGTCTGAGAAATGTGAGTCCCGCGTAGCTATCCAAAGTTTGAGTATGACCGTAATTGGCAGAGCCGAATAACGATATCGAATGACTCAGTTGTTGATAACCAAGTTGGACGTCCATGCGAAGCGCTAGGCCTGGATGTCAACGCGCACTCACCAAGTGCACACCGTCAAGATGGTTGAATCACCAAGCATGGTTACGATGCACGCCTTGAAAAGAGGGACTTATCGCGGTAACTGATTCAACCCCAACGGTCCACGACTCGGAGGCTCGGAGCCGCCCAGGGCAAGAACTTGGTTGTTGCCAATTCTGGCGAAGGCGTAATGAACTTGAAGTCCGACTCCAACTTGTGATCGGAGAATTTCTCACGAGACAAGGCTAGGAACCACAGGGTTGCTAGGGATTCAATACCTGACTATGGAGACTGCGCCGGGGCGAACTTGAGACTGGGTATCCGTTTAGCCCACTGGGAATTTGACTGGAACTGGGATTATTGATCCGAATAACTTGAATCGATCGTCATTCGTTATGTAGAGGTTTTGAAGCTGAAAATTACCTTCATTGAAAAGGAATTCAAAGGCATCCACCACTCAGAGGAAGTGTCTTGAAGCATATACTATGAAGTCCCTCAGGGCGCCAACGATGATCGACTCTATCTTGAATTTAATCGTGCATAGTACCTCCGTTGCCAAGAACTGTCATCGACTCGTCGGAGGCTGAGTGACTAGTAATAATAACCGGCGGCCGATTAAGAAACACATCTACAGATCATAGATGCAGTGGCTCCACGCGACTGCAGTTTGACGGATGATCAATCGATCATATATCATCGCCAGTATTAATCCGGTTCTTGCCAAGGCTGATTGACATGATTTATTCAATCAGATTAACTTGGCTACCATACTTCTAAGAAGCATCGTATGACGTGCCCCATAAGTATTCTCAATGATATCTCGCGTGCTCAAAACCTGATATCAGTATCATACCAAAGCACCACCATTCTCCAAAGAACAGTCACTGCCGTTGCGATGGACCACTGGAAGAGCATTAGGAAGGGATGACACGAACGAAGATATGCACATGGGTATGGAATGCGGGTACGTGTTCAAAAGAAGCATAGATCCCGGCCGGAGATCAGATAGGAACTGCCCCGTTTCGTTCTGTCAGATGAGATTTCACTAGGGGATACTATAGTATGAGCGTGGAAACCCTACATGGCCTTAAACTTGGTGTAACGTCTCGATAGCTCAAAATAAACGTCGTAGGATAAAACGGGCGGTTGGAAGGGTGGCGAGTTTCTAGTGCTGGGCTTGGTTCCGCTCGAGCTGGACGAAACTCGTCACAGGTACTAGACAGCGTTAAACATCGAAGGCCTGATCTTTGCAAGGTCGGTGGATCCAGCCCTAGATGATCAACACTGACATAGCTTTGAATACCAGAGCCCTACTGTGCCTTGCAGATGACAGGGATTAGGATAGAGCAAGGGCGCCGGGATGGGTGCAGTTTCGAGCCTGCGTTGAAAGCTCTCGTCGATTGCTACCTCGACTCCTGCAGCCCTTCCGGCGCCGTGTACTAGGTAACTTCCGACTGTAACACTCAGCGAGAGAAGAACCCTCCAAGTGGTCGGTGTCGTATGATTGGGAGAAGGTGGGGATGAAGGAGGCTTCTTATCAGTGGTGCCTGCACGTCTTCGATATACCAAAAGCCTTATGAATTATCACTCATTGCGAGCAAGCGGGACCATCCATACGTGATGCCATGTATGCAGTACTAAAAATCGGCAGATATCTCTTCAAATCCTACACCTCGAACCTAGTTGGTCTCGGCGTCGGTATATGGTGTCGTAGCAAGGCCGACTTGGGCATTGCCAGTGTCAAAGACCGAGTAAAAGCGCTGCAGCCAAGCGAATCCGTCTGTCCCACGTCAATAAATCATCTGACAGTACAGTCAATGTGGTGAACAAGACATACTGATAAAGTCGAGACCAGAGCCACTCTGGGATCCGAGGTCAGACGTGACCAGATAGATCTTGCCTTCTTCGCCCCCGAGCACCGTGTTGAGCGCACGAGGCCAGATTTGGGCGTTGGGCGTCAGTTCGTATGTAACCTATTGTAGCGATCTGAGTCAGTCGGCTGTTCCATGACCAGCGGGCGGAATAAAAAACTTACGCCGCCGATGTTGAAATTGATACTCTGCAGGTTCTTGTACTGTTTCGCCGTGATCGTCAGCAAGCCAGTGGTCCTGTATACCTTTAGCTGATTGCCTCGTTGAGACAGCGCGAGATCTCACTGGTCCAGAGTAGCTCCCGTTGCTTTCTGGTAAGCCTGGAAGGCATCCGTAGCAAGCAGTAAAAGTGTGGTTCCAGTGTCAACGATACCAGCGGTAGTGTTCAGGAGGGTGGTGCCATTTCCATAAGTGACGGTTTGGTCGATTCCCCAATACTGTAATGACGTGTGTGAGAGAAGGCAGGCTGTCGTACCCTCCGCCACAAATAATGAAAACCAAATTCACTCACATTCGACGCAGGTGAAGTACTCGTGATAGGCACAAAGTTGATTTCACCGGTATACCTGACAATCCGTAATGAGTTCATTTCGGAGAAAAAGACCCCAGGTCTGAGGTGATGATGATTTACTTGCTGTTATCAGTTCCTCCAAAGGTCAGCTCGCCGTTCATGACGCCGGTGGTCGACGAGGGTTCATAGAAGATTCCCAATGAGTCGGATGAAATTGTCCCTTGCGCGTACAGGTTGTCAGTGACCGTAGGCACGTCTGTAGTGTTCGAAACGGTTCCTTGCGTAAGATCGACTGGGCCGACCCTGTGATTCCGAGATTCATTTTTTCAATCTAATGCCGAGTCATCTCTGGTTGTGTACCCACCCGATAATCCCATCGACGTCATTGAAGCCTTGGGCAGACGAAGCAACGCCAATTGATTGGTTCTGAATGACGAGCGACTGGCTCAAGGTCACCGTGTCGGTGTCTGCGCCAACCTGTCAGCGACTGCGTGAAAGGCAAAGAAAAATTCTGACATTCTTGTCCATACATCGTCCCGGATCCATAGCTCACGTTCTGCGGCAGACGCGTTATTCAACACAGTACCGGCGCTGTATCACGATCAAACTTACGATGGTATTACCTGTGTCTTGGCTGGTGCTTGTTGGTTGGTATGCTGTGTCTGCGCCGATCCAGGTATTTGAGCTCCCTAGAAGCAATATGTTAAAATTCATACGACCAAAGTTTCCGTGTACAGTGCCTACCAGTATCGATAAGAAGGTTGTATTGGGTTGGAGGGTTTCCAACACCGACAGACGTTGTGTATGTGACGCCTTTATCAGATGGCTCAGTACCCTTCAGAACCGGTACCAAGAAGTCATAAATACGTACCCGAGTCTGTCACGTCAATACTATCTCCACTAGCACTGCTGGCAATAGCGGCCTGTCTAAAGGCCTTGGAGTATGCAGGCTTGACGGTCCCAGCCCTGACAGGCCCGTGCGGCGACAAACCAGCAAGGAACTTGGCCGCACGCTTGCGGTCACGTTCGAGAAGCTCCCTGGCACCAAGTGTTGCTCGGTGACGGGTCACGAAGGGAAGAGAGTTTAGAATGATTCTGGACATAACTATGCGCTACCACAACGACACAAGAGGAGATGCGAAGAGTGAGGATTCCTTGCCTGAGAGGAGGGGTCCTTTTATAAGACTAAGAGGCACCGCATCTGAATGCTTGAATGCGCCGATACTGACATGGGAGGTGTGGCGTTGTATATCGGCACACGAGAGACCCGGGGGTGTGAGCCTAGAATAGCTGAACTCGCATGCACCGGAGACAATATTCTTGAACCGGGTTTCAACAACGCGCCAGTTTTGTCAGGCAAGAGGAATGAGGAGCTACGAACCTAGCCAGTCATGCCGGGAAGTCCTGCCAGGTGAGGAGTCGTTCAACTCGGCAAGGATCGGCCTTAGAGGCTCAGGAGGCAAAACAGAGGACTTGACGAAAGACAGCCATAGTTGGAAGCGATATATATAGCGGCACCGTGGGGCAAATCACGGAGATCGCAGTGCTGTGTGTCTGCTACGTTTCAAGATTCGTGTGACAAAAATGGAGCAATCCCATTCTGCGTACTGCGAATGCTGCGGCGTAGGCTGGGAGGCGAGAAGGTAGAATAAATAAGTTCAATCGAACTAGACACAGTGCATATGTAAGTACCTAAATTGGGCTTGTATTTTCATCGGACTTTGCCGTGCATACCGTGTTGGTCACCAACCTTCAAGATAGCCTAGTAGGTCGTGTGCATCCACGCAAGCCGTCACAAGCTGATTTCGGTGATAGAAAGAACCGGTGGGTATATTTGTGTTCTATCAGTAAAAACATGGACTCTGACCGGTGACCAATGCCAGGAAAGGAAAACATAGATCTTGGTAGAATCTATGGTTCCCCTCGCCGACTCCTCGGAGCATCAGAGCCACCTGGTCAGGTACAGCAATGCAACATTGTTCATCCCTCCATCCTTCAGATACCTCCCCTCGAATGATGCCATCCAAATCTCTAACCTTGCACTGTGACGTCCCTCAGGCTCCGGATCCAGACACAGGCCAGCCTTGCGAGCTGAATGATTGGCGTAATGATGCCCATTTGAACCCTACGATGTCGGGGAACCAATTATGTATAAGGTATGGTCGAACCAGAATCTCGCTGATCGTACGAATCACAAAGAATGGCATGAATGATGTTGTGAGCGAATCGCCATATCGTCCTTGTGAGTCAGTTCGAACCAGGTACCCACTCGACCTCTCCTCCTCCAACTGATTCAAGCATTATTCGGCCCGGGTGGGGATCATTACAACTCAACACCGGACAGTGTCGGCAGATATTCGAATTCCCATGCCCTTTGCCCAGTGACTCAAGAAACCTCCCATAACAAGGATAACAAGGATATGTATTTTTGTGGCAAGAAGATACACTTTTACCTCGGATCAAACTTTGCGACTGAGAGATGGAGTAACTCACTTCCATTGCTCGGCTGACCGGTTCCGAGATCGGGTGTGAATAAAGCGGTGGCACGTATGATTACGGTACAGTAGCACCAAAGTGCTTCGATCTTAACCAGGCTGAGACTCGGATACGTCATCTTTCCGGATCTCTTGAGAGCCTGAGAGCCGAGATACATCATTTGGGCCGACCACCGTGGAGCAACAATAAAGGATGTTGGTGAAGGTCTAGCTGGATTCCTACCGGAGGAAGCCTGCTTACCTCGGTTTGGTATGTATTCTGCATATGTGATGACCATCATCTTGGTGAGTTCGTTCAAAGTGACAATCGACGTAAGGTTACTCGCGCTGTATTGAACCAAATGGGGTGAAGCTCGCAGCGCAGAAGGTACCGTTGTCGGACTCGAAGAGCTTGGGGCAATGAGTGGTATATATGCTCAGCGCTCAGGGCGTTGTAGTGATAAGGAAACCTGGACAATTTCGGTGCAACTCGGGAAGTACTTACTTTGGTGAGGTGACTGTGTAATGATGATTCGGAGAACCCAACCTCAGAGGGTCCATTACGGCAAGTAGTATCAATTCATCGCACACACAACTTCGACATACACGATGATGGTCCAGATAAACTCAAATGCAGGAGCTGCGAAAAGCTGTATACCTGGAACCTCATAACTTGGCCTGATACTTGAACTCGATGAACGGATGTGACATGGGCAAGGTGATATACTACTATACATTGTGTGGAGTTTGCAAACTTTTTTACACCGAGACTCATACCAAGAATCGACAAATATCTCTTCAAATCCTGCATCATGGGACTACTAGTTTGTTTCGGCGTCGGTGTACGGCGTCGTAGCAAGGCCGACTTGAGCATTGCCAGTGTCAAAGACCGAGTAAAAGCGCTGCAGCCAAGCGAATCCGTCTGTCCCACGTCAATAAATCATCGGAGGGTACAGTCAAGGTGGTGAACAAGACATACTGATAAAGTCGAGACCAGAGCCGCTCTGGGATCCGAGGTCAGACGTGACGAGATAGATCTTGCCTTCTTCGCCTCCGAGCACCGTGTTGAGCGCACGAGGCCAGATTTGGGCGTTGGGCGTCAGTTCGTATATAACCTATTGTAGCGATCTGAGTCAGTCGACTGTTCCATGACCAGCGGGCGGAATAAAAAACTTACGCCGCCGATGTTGAAATTGATGCTCTGCAGGTTCTTGTACTGTTTCGCCGTGATCGTCAACAAGCCAGTGGTCCTGTATGACTACCTTTAGCTGATTGTCTCGTTGAGACAGCGCGAGATCTCACTGGTCCAGAGTAGCTCCCGTCGCTTTCTGGTAAGCCTGGAAGGCATCCGTAGCAAGCAGTAAAAGTGTGGTTCCAGTGTCAACGATACCAGCGGTAGTGTTCAGGAGGGTGGTGCCATTTCCGTAAGTGACGGTTTGGTCGATTCCCCAATACTGTAATGACGTGTGTGTGAGAAGGTCGCCTATTACATCCTCGGCCCCAGATAGCAAAAAATTAGCCGTTTACTCACGTTTGACGCGGGAGAAGTGCTCGTGATAGGCACGTAGTTGATCTCACCGGTGTACCTGACATTCGTAATCAGTTCAGTCGGAGAGAAAAAAAGTCCGGGCCTGAGATGATGATGATTTACTTGGTGCTATCAGTGCTTCCGAACGTCAGCTCGCCGTTAATAACGCCAGTTGTCGACGAGGGTTCATAGGAGATGCTCAGGGAGTCGGACGGAATTGTCCCTGCCGTGTACAGGTTGTCGGTGACCGTAGGCACCTCTGTGGTATTCGAAACGGTTCCTTGCGTAAGATCAACTGGACCGATACTACGATTGCAGGAATCATTTCTGTCAACGCTGCACCGAGTTTCACTGGCTGGTGTACCCACCCGATAATCCCGTCGACGTCAGTGAAACCTTGTGCAGATGAAGCAACGCCGATAGACTGGTTCTGAATGACGAGCGACTCGTTGAGGGTCACCGTATCGGTGTCTGCGTCAACGTTAGCCTCTGCATGACCCTTGTAAAGGAAGGAAGTTCCGACATTCTTCTCCAGACATCGTTCCGGATCCATAGCTGACGTTCTGCGGCAGACTTTATCCCTGCAATTCGAGAGACATGTCAGGATCAAACTTACGACGGTGTTACCAGTGTCTTGGCTGGTGCTCGTTGGTTTGTATGGTGTGTTTGCGCCAATCCAGGTGTTTGAGCTCCCTGCAAACAATGAAATTGGGATTCATACGAGCAAAGCTATCTGGTGTAGCACCTACCAGTGTCAATAAGAAGGGTGTATTGGGTTGCGGGGCTGCCAACACCAACAGACATTGTGTATGTCACACCTATATCCGATGCTCAGCACACTCAAAAGCCGATGAGTTCAAAAAAATATACCCGAGTCTGTCACGTCGATGCTGTCACCATCAGTGTTGATGACAGCAGCGGCCTCCTTGATGTATCCAGTACTGACAGGCCCGTGCGGCGACAAACCAGCAAGGAGCTTGGCCGCACGCTTACGGTCGCGCTCGAGAAGCTCCCTTGCACCAAGCGCTGCTCGGTAATGGGTTACAAAGGGAGCAGAGTTAAGAACAATTCTTCTGGGCATGACAATGTGCAGTGGAAGAAATACAAGAGATGAAATGTAGATTCCTCGCCTGAAAGGAGGCGCCTTTTATAAGACCTGGAGGCACCCCATTCGAATGCTCGAATGAGCCGATATCAACATGCGCGGTGAGTTGTTGCATTCCAGCACATGGGAGATCCGGAGGCGTGAGTCTAAAACGACAGAACTCGCACACACCGGAGACAAGCTTGAGCCGCGTATCAAGGATGTCAAGTTGATGCACCGAGGAGAGTCTACGTGAGAATAAAGACTCCGGGGCCGCGGAGCTACGAGCGTCGCCGGTCAGCTTCCCAGGGGAAGTCCTTGTTAGGCGACTCAGGAGTTGTTCGGCTCGGCAATGATCGACCATTACAGGAGGCAGGCAAAGGACTCGGAAGCGAGGAATACTAGCGCACCTGTGGGTCTTACCTACCGAGATTGGTACTTATTTTCATGGGACTTTGCCATACATACTTACCAGGGTTGGTAAGGTCGTGTGCACCATCTGTTAGCATCACAAAATTTCGGTGATAGAAGGGTCCGGTGGGTACATTTGCGCCCTTGTGTTCTATCAGCAACTTGAAAAACATAGATGGCCAGCCATATACGGTCTAATGGAGGATGATTCATAACGTCAACCGCTAGTCAGTCGTGGTATGTAGTGGGGAACTCACCAGAAAATATTAAAGCTTGGCAGAATCCCTGGTTCCCTGACGTATATTCAGTTCCATGGGGAACATCAGCGCCACCTGGTCGGCTATGGCAATGCAATATTGATGATCCCTCCATCCTTTAGCGACATCCCCTTGACCAATCTCGCAAGGTGCTGTCCAAACCTCTACCCTCGCATTGTGGCGCCCCTCCGGATCATCCTGAAAACGTGACTCGCAATATAGGCCAACCGTGCGAGCTGAATGATTTGGGGATGATGGCACCCTGGCTTTGAACTCTATCGTGATGACGACGGTAGGGAACCAACTATAAGGTGTGTTCAAGTCACGATGTTGCTAATAGTAGTTGGAAGGGTGCTAACCTGCTCCTCTTCATGCTACCTGGTTCACTTTCTGGGAGTAACTCCGGCATGCTAACAAACGTATCACAAAAAAATGGCATGGATGACGTCGTGAGCCTATCATCCTTGTGAGTCAGTTCGCACCAGGCACCCCACTCGATGCCTCCTCCTCCAATCGATTCAGATGTCGTTCGGGTTGGACTGCTTGGATCATTGCGACTCAACAAGACATTATCGACAGACATTTGAGTTTGCATGTTTTTCATCCAGGTGGGCTTGACCAGATCTGGAGACACCGAGCCAGGATGCGAATAAAGCGGCACACGTCGCGCATACGGAGATGGCGGTACCAAAGCCCTTCGGTCTTGACCAGGTTGTGACGGGGAAAGATCACCAAAGAGAATATGGGCGGTTATCTTTGTGGTTCCCTTGAGATCAGAGACACGTTAATTGGGATTGACCAAGGAAGGCAACGCAAAGCACCATTTGCACGAGTTCTGCAAGGATGTTGGTAAAAGTCTTACCAGATTTGAGCATCCTCACGCGTACTTGAGCGATCCCAATGCTGGTGGCCCGGAGATAGTGTGCGCTGACGTGGATGGGATCCGCATAAGAGGAACCGGCTGCAGACTGGTACTGAATACAAGCTTCAATGATAACACCCAGAGAGTAACCTAAGGGGCAAAGTATCCCGACATAACTCGCGCTAATCAAACAATATACTCAAGCTTTGCTGAGACGTCTACTCACCGCCTTGTGGGACTCTGCCGCATTGCAAGCATGACCAGTTTTTTTAGCGAGTTCATTTGAAGAAAGAAAAAAAAAAGGCCCTGATGTTACTCACGCTGCAACAGCCCAACTGGGGTCAAGCTTGCAACGGTAGCAGAAGCTCCCGTCATCAGTTTTGGATTCAAAAAAAACCTGAAGAGCCTGTGTGAGCGGAGTCATACTAGTAGTAGTACCGGCGGAGAGTATACTAACACAGCCACCTCAGTACGAGAAACTTGACTTCTGCTGTGTACAATAGTTGACTAACAAATTGACTACTACGTACACAATACACTGGCAATAAGTATATCACGGTGCGTCCTCAACAAGTCAATTTCCGGGAGGCAGAACGACGGGGCGAGGGCGCCGGGCGGATCCACAGACAGGAATGAAATAGTAAGTCGACATACAAGAACTTCCAGGATGCGGATAAAGCGGCACACGTCGCGTATACGGAAATGGCGGTACCAGAGCCTTTCGGTCTTGACCAGGTCCAAGTGATGGGGAAAGATCACCAAAGAGACTATGAGTGGTTATCTTTATGGTTCCATTGAGATCATCAATCAGAGACGGCGTTGATTGGAATTTGCGATCGACCTAAGGAAGGTAACGCAAAGCCAAATGGATAACGCATTGCGCAACCAACATTTTGCACGAGCTCTGCAAGAATGTTGGTAAAAGTCTTGCCACATCTGTGTGTTATGCTCACGCACCAATGGCCTGAGTAAGGTCAAGCTCGCAATGGTAGCAGCAGATACCGTACCGTCACTGATCAGTACGCAGTTTTGGACGGAGAGGAGACTTGAACCCGTTACCCTGCCAGTACGTGATCTAAGAGTCGGAGAACTGTTCCGAGGGTTTATTACGGCAACATCAAACCACTTCAGAATACTATTGTCCTACGAAAAACCCTGAGCATTATTTCTCTTCGAATTCAGCACAGACTCGGCTTGAAAATTACTGAACGGAGCTGGCCGAGCCACGTGTGATGCGTGCGGAGTCCTCGTGGCAGGGATCGCGTTTTTCGCACACTGTTTACGCGTTATTTATACATGTTTGGTCTTTGTTCGGAATGATCTAGCAGGGGTCTGACATAGGCTCTGAGAGGAGCGTTCGTCTCTTACATCTGTACTTTTACTTTACCATGGATTCGTCCCTTCAAGTGTCGGACGTCTTCTCTCTCTCCGACCATCTTCTGGCGGAACGTCTCCAGTTTGTCAAAGAAGTATGCAACCTCGTAAGTATTCTCTGTATATCTACTAACACCGTGCTTTTCAGATTGGCTTTGGAAACTGGGGTAGCGTATGGCTTTGTCGCCCCAAGTCTTCTTCTGGTAAAGTCAAGGACATGGAGGTCGCGGTGAAACTCGTTCATCGTTCCAAAACCTCTACAACGGCTGCCAGAGTACGCTCTTTGTACGTCTCTCTCCCCGATCTCCGCTCTCCTCATCTGACGTTCACGCACGTGTTAGATGGAATGAAATGAAGATCGTTAGATCGTTTAAGAACGACCCACATCCATCCATCGTTCCATTTCATTCGTTCATCATCACTCCGTCCTATGCCCTCATCACAATGTCAGTCTTTGTAGTACCCTCCGCTCCTCCAACTCATCCGCATTACTAGGGAATATCTCCCCACGCTTGTTCCAGTAGAGGTATCCGAGAAGCGTGCAAAGCACTGGTTCAAGTCGCTTCTTTCTGGTGTTCATTTCCTGCACTCCAGGGGTGTTGTACACAATGATATCAAGTACGTGCGCTCTTCATGTGCAAGGCAATGTAACTCACAGCTCTTCCTTACAGGCCGGCTAACATTATCCTCTCCCGTGCTAATATCCCTGTTCTCGTTGATTTTGGGTTCGCTGAGAAATATGATCGGAGTTCTCCCAAAGCTTTTCACAGTAACTTGACGTATGGCACACCCGAGGTACGTCAACATCCGTCGATATTGTCCTGTTCACGTAAACCTCTCACAGTACCTCGCTCCTGAGCGTGCCCGCGGGCTCCCTCACGACACCAGGAAGTCTGACATTTGGTCTCTTGGTGTAACCTTCTTCGAAATTCTCGTGGGACGTACTCCCTTCGAAAACGAAGAAGGTGAGATCTTCGAGAGGAAGGAAGACTTGGAGAAGTACTGGCATCGGACCGTACGTATCCTTCCTCGTCTCGTTGAGAACTACGTGTGTAACGGCATGGGATAGATGCGAGGGAAATGGGTCGGCAAATATTCCATGTCTCAGGCTGCTGAGCGTTTCCTGAAACGCATGATTGTCCCCAATGCTGACCTGCGGTGTACGGCTGCAGAGGTAATGGGAGATGCTTACTGCGACTTGACACCAGCAACTCCTGTCCACGGGCACAGTACGTTGGCCATCGGCGTGATCATATCCTATTCTAAAATGTATGTTCCAGGGAAATCAGCATCGACAGCGGTCCCGTCCAGCGCCCACGCCCGAATGCCCTCAGTCTTTGATTCACTCAAACTCGCCTTCAAAGAGAGAGAGAAAGAGAAGGAACAGTCACAGTCACAGTCGCGTCGTATCGATCTATCTCTTCCATGGTCACCATCAAGGTCCACGTTACGATCCTCGGTGTCGCAATCAGCCTCAAAGATAGAGTCAGCTTCGCGTTCTGCATCCAGGATCGGGGTTGGGTCACGCCCAGTTTCAAGGGCAGAATCTAGAGTTGCGTCAGCAACGTCGTTAGCATCACAATATGGAACGTCCGAGTCAACATCGGGGGCTCCGGTGATGTCAAGCCGCCGTGCTATAGTGACACAAGCATCTCCTACCGTTATTTCACCCGTGGTAAGATCTGGGACCCACTCAAGATCAAAGTCTCAGCCCAGATTACGCACACCTCTTGAAATACCCACTGCGCCACGTATCAGAAAATTGTCTACTGTCCAAGCTTCACCCGTCGTCAAGTCTGGACGTCAGATCGCTGCAGAAACGGAATCCGAGGCGGAGAATGATGCTGGTGTTCGCAAACGTCGCACGAATGCGGACCTGCTACAGAGGGAAAAGTTGGTTTCACTTAACTCGAATACCTCCCTGAGACGTCCTCTTGGGCCTCGACAACCACGCGTCGGTTCAATATCTGGAGTTCGGAAGGACCAACCAGTTCCTCCGGGACGAGCGGTGACCATGACAGAGAAACACGCGCTTTCTCATCTTTCGCATCTCCACACACCCGCGGCAAACCACACGAATGCGCGTGCACCCCATCAATTACTCGCTGGCAGGAATATTTCCCAAACCTCTACGCCTGCCATTCCTAACCGGACTCCCGTTCGCTCAACCCAGACTCCTCAGCAAACCTCAGCCACGAAACAGCTGGCGGGAAAGCCTCCTCGAACCCGTGGGCGCGCTGGTGTGCTCGCGGATCTTACAGGTCTTGCTCGGAACGTTGATTTAAGCGCGCATGGGCTTGCAGCTCCGACGAAACGTGTTGGTGAGAAAAAGGACAGACGAAAGGAGAACACAAAGGGGCGCCCAATTGCTCATAAGCAGAACAAGGAGAATGATGGTTTACCTTCTCAAATCCAGTCCCCTCGCACGGACACGCACGCTTCTGGCGGACTTTCTGGGGTCACTCCTCTCAGTCTGCAGTCACCCGCGAAGGAACAAGTGGCCACGACGTCGATCCCGATGGCGGCCGATTTGTCCGGCGTGACGACGGTCACCAGGGGAAGTGTTAGGGACCGGATGATGGACTGGGAAAGAGAACGGCAGCGGTTGAGGGAGATGGACAAGTTGGCTGATGCGGAGGCCGACGGAGAACGCTCTACGATACTCTCTGGGACAACCACTAGCTCAGATTCTTCTGATGACGATGACTCTGCAGTAGAAGCGGAGGTTGCTGCCGAAGTCGCCTCCGCTCAAGCCAGGTTCCAGGTTCCCGTGGAAGTCAAGGCACAGAAGGCGGAGAATGCCAATATCGAGGGTGGACGACCTGCTACCACTCAAACGGTAACCACAATTTCTTCATCCTCAGACATGGAAACGAGTCGGATCGAGGTCGCCAAGATCGGCGTGCGTGCCCCGGCTCAGATACTATTGTCGCAGAATGGGTCTGTTTCCGCACTGGCACTCGGACAAGGGGTGGGGAAGCTACCATCTGACGAGAGTCCAGTTAGGAGTGACTCCGTGACTGACATTGGGCTGCCCGTAGAGGTGCAAAGGAACGGGGAGTCTGGATTCATCTCTTTGAGACATAGCGTCAAGGCATCCATTGGTAGGCATTCTATTGCATATCGGCCTCCTTTTTTCATCATATATCGTGGTCTCCAGATAAGGGCATGCGCCTCTACAAGTCTTCGCTAGTACAACTAACGGGCCGCTCCACGCCCACGTGGTGTGCTTCACCAGAGCCTATTGATTTTGAGCAAAGGCGGTCTGGTGAAGAAGGTCGATTCAGCTGGGAGAACATTCGGCCTGAACGTGAGGTCGCGCTTGATCGTATGAACATGTGGATCCAGAGCGTCGAGAGTGAGTCTTTTCCGTGTTTGATTCGGGGAGAGATTGGCTGATCCCGAAACAGAGGTTGTTGAAGAAACTCGTCAGAACTTTGCTACTACGAGCGTCACACCTCCTGCTGCGCTTCCACTCGCACCCATCACTCGATCCACTTCTCAGTACCATTGTATAACGAACACCTCAACAACTCCTGGAACCCCAAACAACACTAACCCAGTCAACACTATTCGCTCCTCTCGTCTTCCAAGACGGCTTCTTGCAGCAAATGAAATCTTCGCCCAGTCTACGGATCCAGATGCACCACTTTTACCAGCGCTGTCTCATGAAGGAGATACAAGCATGTCCTTTTCATACATCCATGCTCCAGAATCATCGGTGCCTGTACTCCCTTCGAACAATGTGCTCATGCAAACTCCTCGTCGACGTCGTGCAACGGTCTCGACCGGGGCGCCGACACAAGGGAAAATTCGTGCGAGTACGAGTGGTATATTTGACGGAAGTCCTTCGAAGCGGAGGGAGAAATCCAAGTCCCAAAGTAACTTGGATAGGCATATTAAGGATGTGGCTAAATTGGAACAGGAGCTTAACAAAGGTGAGCAAACAAGTCGATCGAACATAGGTATTGACGAACTCATCACATATTTATAGCTCCTGTATCCTCTCCATCGCCGAGGTTATCGGCTGTTTTCGACAGAAGCCTGTTCGTTGCACCACCCGTTTCACCGAGGTTCACAGAAGATTCGACGACCACATCGGGAACTATGTTCGATCGTTCTATTCAGTTCGACGATCTGAATTCGTCTCCATACCACGTCGAGCCCTATCCTGCGCGCAAGTCAAGTGAGAAATTTGTTTTTGCCTCTCCCGACAAACGACACCTGGAAGGTGTCTACGACCGATTCTTGATGGCTACATCCGGTGTTAAGCGGCTCGGGAAGGGCTACCAATCAGACAATATGAGACTCGTGGATAATACCATGAGTACTCCAGAGCCTGCCAAGGCTGGCCACGCTCGTGGATTCGGCGTATTCGGTTCCAGTAAGCGTACAATGCCTCCCCCCGTCTCCAGCGATGATGCTTGGAGGCGATCCACCTCTGTTGACGAACTTGGGTTTATCACTGCTGGTCAAGGCACGAACACAAGCTCTTCCCGCACATGCAAGGACGAAATCAAACGTACTTTTGTCCATCGCGCGATCAAAGCTATGGTCCCTGGAAGGACATCCTCGAGAAGGTTGACGCGGACGATTGTCGTTTGATCGTGTGCTCTTGATTTTTCTTTTCTTTTCCTTGCTATATTTCCCCTCTCCCCTTTTCAACGTATTGTCTCGTCTTCGTTCTTAATGATCCATCTCAATTATGTTTCTTATGTTTTTGGCACATTTTTTATCTTGATTTCAGCTTGTCTGCATATTGTCTATCCTTTCCTCTCGCATCACATTCACACCACACGTCCATCTGCTATTATCTATTGTTATCGTCAACTCACAAGCATCGACTATCATATTTTTTTTGGTTCCATATTTTTGGTTTCCACCTGCCCATCCATGCAATGCGAATGACCACCTGGAACGAGTTCTTGTTACGCACCTCGACGCACCTCGTCACGTTGCTCCTTTCACGTCGTCTTACGTCTGTTATCTGTCTCTAGTTTCTGCCTTGATTGCAGAACGCGCTTGGTTTTTTATTTTCTTTAACTCTCACATATTTCCACTTTATGCTTGTCGTTGATAAATCTTATTATGTATAGTTGCCTAAGCCTCTTCATGCATGCTGGGATCGAATGAATACTAGTCAAAAAAGAAAGAGTCCATGTTTGAAACGTGAACTGTTCGGTTCGTAAGCTACTACTAGCCGGAAATACGGAAATCATGAGCAGACACGCGTGTATGCGGATAAGATACATGATGGGAAATGACAAAAAATGAAAGACGAGCAGCGAGGAGCCAGCTATGATGGCGGCGGTCGTCGAATCGCAACCGGCGGCTTACTGCCAGCAGCTGCGTTATTACTATTAGCTGTCTGCGCAGCACCACCGACAGCTCCTGGGACTTCGTTCGCAGGTTTCAACCGCTTCGCCAACGAGTCCTCCCCAGCCGTATCGTCGTCCCGTCCACGCTTGCTCGCCGCACCCATAATCTGAACGCCGACGGCCGAGGCCGGAGTCTGTGTCGAGGTCGACCCTGCAGCACCCGCAGCAGCAGCATGAGTAGCAGCACGGGCGGCGGTCATGGTAGAACCGCCCCTGGCGCCAGGCGCCGCACCGCGTATGCTCAGACCGCGTCCGGCGCCGCGTGCTCCACGGGGGGGTGGTATGCCTCGTCCTCGTCCTGCGCCTGCTGCACCTGCGGCGTCCGTACCGAGAAGGACAGCGCCGCCGAGCGTTCGGCGGGCGAGACCGGGACCGGGACCTGTGGATGGAGCAGTTGGTGCGGCGGTCGTAGTAGAGGGTGCAGATGTCGTCGATGTCGTAGCAGGGGCAGTCGCCACTGTGGGTAGTAGTGTCTTGGACGTCGACGCCACAGGTGTGGTAGGCGTGACAGGGGGAGCTGTCGAGGAGCTAGCAGCAGCATTGGTAGTAGCAGCAGCGTTGGCAGCAGTAGCAGCCGCATCGGGTACGAGTCCAGCCTTGCGCCATTCCATAACCTGCGCCTCCAGATCCTTGAGCTTGGCCTGCGACCGAACGAGCTGGGCATCCTTGAGCTTGCTCTTGGCACCCTGTTCCAAGCGCCCTCGCTCGACGGCAGCAGAAATCTCATCGACGTGCTTGGCCTGAATTTCCTTGTTGTGCGCCGCGATGGCCGCTTCGACGGCTGCCTTGGTCGCGTCGTCGTGCGTACCGTTCGACTTGGAAGTAGCGGCGGCGGCAGCCTCGACAGCGGATTTCAGCGTCGACTCGTGCTCCACGCGCAGCGCCTCGATCTCCAGCATATGCTTCTTCTTCAGGTCCTCCACGGTTGGAGCAGCAGCAGCGGCAGCATCGCTCTTAGCTTTCTCGACAGCCGAAGCAATCGCCGCTTCTCTCGCCCGTTGCATCTCGGAGAGTCTGGCTTGGAACTTGTCCTATGCGAACCCGTCAACATTAGAAACCCAGAGAGAGCATCGCAGCCTGTCTTACATTCGACTGTTTCAGGTTCCTAGCGTCATCGGTCACCTTGTTCGCGCGCTCCTCGGCAGCCTATGCAAATAACGACGGAGTGAACAAAGATGGGACAAGAAAAGCGCGTTCACATACCTTCAATCGCTCATTAGCCTCGTCCAGCGCTTTCGTGAGCCCCGCCTCCAACTGCGCCTTGCCAGCAGCATCAGACACATCACCACCAGACGACTTGCTCCAGCTCTCCTTCTCCGCAAGCAACTTGTCCCTCTCGGACCGCAAACTCTCCTAATCGACGCGTCAAGATAAACATGAATATCAACGATCCGAGACTCACAATGACGGACGACTGATCGTGCGATGAAGGAGAAGCAGCAGCAGTAGGTTGGGCAGAAACAACAGCAGCCTTGGAAGCCTTTTCCTTCTCGTCGGCCAGTGCCTTCTCCAGAGCCGCCTTTTCCTGGCGCAACGACTCCAGCTGACCCGCAAGCTCCTTGGAAGGCTCTGCTCCGATGGCACGCAACGAATCTCTCTCCGCAACCACGCTCTTGAGCTCTGCTTGCAAATCTGCGAGCGTCCGGTTCAAGGAAGACTTTTCGCTGTTGGACGCGCCGAGTTGTTGTTTCAGGTTGTTGGTCATACTCCTGAGCTTGCGCATGCCATCGTCATAGGTTGCCATCTGCCAAGAACAGAAACACGTTCGAGAGGTTCAAAGATGGAACAAGTTGCTCTCAAGCTTACCTTGGAAGCGCTCTCCGAGTCCTTGGAGTCGCGCTCCGTGAGACGCTTCTCCAAGTCCGCTTTCTGCGTCTTCAAGCCTTCGACCTCTTCTTTCAACGTCTGGAGATCAGCGGGATCGATACGGTCATACTGTAAACGAAAATGAACATCAACGGACAACACCAATCAGCCGACAGGAAACGACCACCGACCTTGCTCAGCAGCTGCGTGTTGCGCTCCTGCCACCGCTTGCTCTCGCTCTCGAGAAGCGTAATCTGCGCATCCCGAGCCTGGAGTTCGGCGCGCGCCACGCGGGCTTGTTCCTTTGCAGGCTCGAGCTCGCCAGAAAGTGCCTTGAGCTTGACGTCCAGCTCGCGGGAGCGTTTCGAGTACGTCTCGCAGTCGGCACGCAGCGTCACGTTGCTCTCGCGGAGAATGTTGAGCTGGTTGATCCGCTCCAACATCTCGGCGTGCTGTGCGTCCGATGTGGCCGTTTGAACGGCACGCTCGCGTTCCTTTTTTTGTCGTTGGCTTTAGCGAAACGAGATACATCTCGACGGGTCTCGCTCACCTCTGAAAGCGTCTTGCGGATCTCTTGCAAGCTCTGGTTCAAATGGTCGAGCTGGTTCTTGAGCCGCACGTTTTCTTGCTTGCCAAGCTCCAGCTGAAGATCGACGATCTCCTTTTCTTTTCGGAGGTAGGCCACGACGGACCGTAAATCAGACAGCTTGCCATCCACATCACTACCGGCGTCTGCACCATCCCCGCTGAAGCTCTCCGCCGTAGCGGAATCCGCAACTTGACGGATACGTGTAGCTTGAGAGCTAACGCTGTCGAGATGCTGATACAAAAGCGTGTTCTGCGCGGCCAAGTCCTTGCATCTGCGACGCAAACAAGGTAAACCAACCAAGCACGCGCACCCGTGAACGACAACACCCTCACCGTGCATTCAGATCCACAATCTCCTTATCCAACGCCTCCTTCTGTTGCCTCCAGCTTCCTTCCGAAGCGTCGAGTTTAGCCTGGGCGTTCGCAGCGTCTGCCAAATTCTGGCGCGACGCGGCTTGTGCATTCCCGAGTTGTTGCTTGAGATTCTCGATCGCCTTGAACGAATCAGCGTGCGTGACCACCTCCCTCGAATACCTGTCTTCTGCGGCCTATACACACGGAGGGAGGCGGGGATCAACAGAGGAACGACCTCGCGAGAGAATGACATACCACTGCACGTTCCTCCAACGCCCGAATCTCGCGTTCGTGAGAGGCACGATCGCTTTCAGAGTGCCTTTCGGAAGTGCTCATGTCCACGATCGTGTCCTCGAGCGTCTTCTTGTCGTTCGCCCACGCGGACCGCTCGGTCTCCAACGTTTTTTGGAGGTCAGCGAACTTGTTCGTCCATTGCTCGAGGTCTTGTTGAACGGAGCGGAGTTTTTCTTCGAGGGACTTGTATTCGAGCTAAGGGAACGTTGGGCATCGAGGAGTTCAAGAGGATAAATGACAGGCGTACCTCGTGTCTGGAAAGCCGTGCTTCAGCGTCCGCCTTGTATTCGTCGTGGGTCGTGTTGAGCGCAGAGAGGGCAGCTTCGTTGGCCTGACTGATCTCCTGGAACTGTTGCATGTGACTGCGAGCGGCAGCGAGGTCGACCTGGGAGACCTTGAGCTGTGCGCTGCACGAAGAAGGTGAGCAGAGAAGCTTCAGCAGACGTGGAGAAACACACCGAAGCTCAGCGACTTCCTGCTCGAGCTGTTGCTCGCGGGGTAGGTCTGGATCGGGCACAGGAGCGGCAGCGCTACCCGTACCGGTCGTCCTACGTTCGTACACGGCGAGCTTCTCCGCGTTGCCTTGGAGCTGGCGCGCAAGTTCTTCCACCCGTTCCTGGAGATGCGTCTTGCTGGTCTCGGCCCTTATGAGGGACTCGCGTGTTTGAGCGAGTTGCTCAGTCTATGCGCGTATCGGATGAGTACACGCCTAGTAGACCGCCGCGACGACGTACCGTCTTGTCCAAGCGCGACTGAGAGTCTTTCGTGTCGATATCCCGTTGCAGCGTAACATGCCTGATAGTCTCGCGTTCTTGGCTTAGTTGCACCTTGAGATCTTGTCTATGTACGATATGAGCAAAGCGGAAAACATGCACGAAAAAAAATCTCACGTCTGGTTCTCCATCATCTGGACCTGAGTTTCGAGGCGTCGACGATCGTTCTCGCCCGAACGCTCGAGATCATTGTGCATCCTCTGCACGTTGGCCATGAGATCCGAGAGCTGTGAACGCTCCACAGACAGGTTCTTGTTCTCTTCGATCAGTCGTCCTTGAACGCTCTGCACGAACATCGTCGTCAGTCTCAACATCAAACCCGTCGTCGAGACCGCACCTCCCAAATATTCTTCTCTGCACGAAGGTTCGCAGCCTCGTTGCGAAGCTGCTCGAAGTCGCTCTTCGTGACGGCCAATTCGCCCACCACGCGCTCACGATCAATGTCCAGACGCGTCTGCTGGTCGTACAGCTGCTGGTTGCGCAACGTCAAACTATCCAGATCTCGACTCTGCATGTTCAGCTGCTCCTGAGTCATGCGTTGACGCTCTTGATGCAAGGTGAGCAAGCGAACAATCCAGAACTGAACGCGACTTACCGTCGAGGAACTCGATCTTGGCGGTAGCCTTTGCGAGCGCTGCGTTGGCCTGGCCAAGTTGCCTCTGTGTCTGAACCAAATCTTCCCGCAGCTTCTCGGCGTCCATACCCATCTCTGCCTTGTAAGACTCAAACTGCGCCTGGACGTCCTCCAACTCGGCCATCAAGTCACTCGAAGGAGCGGGTCCAGCACCATTGACATCAGCGTTGCCGTTGACGCCACCACGTGACGACGACGAAACGCGCTCAGCGCGAGCGAGCATTGCCTTGAGCGTATCCCTTTCTTTCATGTACGCCTGAATCGTGCGCTCGCTGCTGTTCTTCTGCCTCTCGAGCTGAGTTGCGAGATCCTGGATGGCCTCGTGCGCCTCGCGAACGGCTTCGCTCTGTTCCTTTTCGAGCGCCTCGCGATACTCGCGTTCCTCAGACTCCATCTTTGCACCGAGCTCGCGAACGATCCTGAGCAATTTCTGGTTCTGCTCTTGTAGGGACGGGATCGAGCGGAAGAGAACGAGGTTGTTGGTGATGACGGCGTGGATGTTGTCGGCAGGCAAGGGATCCATCTCGTCAAGCTCCTCCTCCGAGGGGATCAAAGGGTCAGTTCGTCGCCCGACTTCCTTGAGAAGGGTTTGAACCTGTCGGCCCAGGTCCGTGAGCTGGTGTTGGAAAAGGTCGGCCTCTTGGTGCGACTTTTTAAGCTTCTGCGACACCTCTTGGAAGGCGTTGGCGTTGGCATCACGTTCTCCAAGAGCGATCGAGAGCTGGTTGGCGAGTTGTGTGGATTCATCTTTGAGATGCTCGTATTCGTCACGCTGTTGTGCCAGAATGGGTGCCTGAGAGCACAATGAGCGAGCGGTGATAGAACACAAGAATGTCTTACCCGTTCCTCTATTTGAGCAAGAACGTCAGAAAGCGTCCGGTCCATGTGATCGTACTCTGCACACTTCTTTGCATACTCCTCTTCGAGTCGCACGTAGTCTGCATAGACCTCCGTGAACGTCTTTCCGCCCTTTTGCACTCTGCTGACCATGGCTACCGTCGGGCTTAAACCAAGCATCGCGTCAGCGGCGTGGTTGCGGTTGTGGCTGCCAGATGCACGTCCAGGGGTAGCAGGGACGAAAGAATCGCGACCAGCGACGGGGAGTTCACCGCGATGCATCCTCTCCATGACGGATTCCAGCTGCTCGAGTCTCTTCTCGACGTCTTCGCGAGCACGGCGCTCTTTTTCGGTGTCTGCCCTTAGTGCAGCCTCCCGTTGGTCGGCACGATCGCCGACGGTCGCCCACTCGCGCTCGATGCTTTCAACAATGTCCTTTGCTTGCTTTTCCCTCTCCTCCATGATGGTGAC
The DNA here is from genome assembly GCA_038091415.1 of Leccinum variicolor. Lineage (NCBI taxonomy): Eukaryota > Fungi > Basidiomycota > Agaricomycetes > Boletales > Boletaceae > Leccinum > Leccinum variicolor. The sequence continues at coordinate 38,569 of JBBPOK010000280.1, forward strand.
AAGCCTCTTTAGGCCAGAGACTTCGGCTGTGAATGCAGCTTCTTGTTCAGCAAGGTGACCCTGCAAGTCCTGTACCTTTGTGAGAGCCTGCGTGAGCTGCTGCGTCGATGCGGTGTGCGCAGACTGAATGGCTCTGAGAGAGCTTTCAGTGAGGGCGTGCTTTTGGGTCAAAGAGTCGTGTG